>OZ038378.1:146496099-146533000 GCA_964036045.1 Eutreptiella sp. 'Long Island Sound 2002'
CATCTTGTACTGGTATCTTGGTATGTGAGTGGTGGAACCTTGGCATTTTGAGGGTTGGAAACCTTGGGGGGGTATGTGAGTGGAACCTTGCATTTTTGAGGGTTGAACCTTGGGTATGTGAGTGGAACTTGCATTTTGAGGGTTGAGCCTTCGGTATGTGAGTGGAACCTTGCATTTTGAGGGTTGAACCTTGGGTATGTGAGTGTGGAACTTTGCATTTTGAGGGTTGAACCCTGGGTATGTGAGTGGAACCTTGCATTTTGAGGGTGGAGCCTTGGGTATGTGAGTGGAACTTTGCATTTTGAGGGTTGAACCTTGGGTATGTGAGTGGAACCTTGCATTTTGAGGGTTGAACCTTGGGTATGTGAGTGGAACCTTGCATTTTGAGGGTGGAGCCTTGGGTATGTGAGTGGAACTTTGCATTTTGAGCGTTGAACCTTGGGTATGTGAGTGGAACTTTGCATTTTGAGGGTGGAGCCTTGGGTATGTGAGTGGAACCTTGCATTTTGAGGGTTGAACCTTGGGTATGTGAGTGGAACCTTGCATTTTGAGGGTGGAGCCTTGGGTATGTGAGTGGAACCTTGCATTTTGAGGGTTGAACCTTGGGTATGTGAGTGGAACCTTGCATTTTGAGGGTTAAACCTTGGGTATGTGAGTGGAACCTTGCATTTTGAGGGTGGAGCCTTGGGTATGTGAGTGGAACCTTGCATTTTGAGGGTTGAACCTTGGGTATGTGAGTGGAACCTTGCATTTTGAGGGTGGAGCCTTGGGTATGTGAGTGGAACCTTGCATTTTGAGGGTTGAGCCTTGGGTATGTGAGTGGAACCTTGCATTTTGAGGGTGGAGCCTTGGGTATGTGAGTGGAACCTTGCATTTTGAGGGTTGAACCTTGGGTATGTGAGTGGAACCTTGCATTTTGAGGGTTGAACCTTGGGTATGTGAGTGGAACCTTGCATTTTGAGGGTTGAACCTTGGGTATGTGAGTGGAACCTTGCATTTTGAGGGTGGAGCCTTCGGTATGTGAGTGGAACCTTGCATTTTGAGGGTTGAACCTTGGGTATGTGAGTGGAACTTTGCATTTTGAGGGTTGAACCTTGGGTATGTGAGTGGAACCTTGCATTTTGAGGGTTGAACCTTGGGTATGTGAGTGGAACCTTGCATTTTGAGGGTTGAACCTTGGGTATGTGAGTGGAACCTTGCATTTTGAGGGTGGAGCCTTGGGTATGTGAGTGGAACCTTGCATTTTGAGGGTTGAACCTTGGGTATGTGAGTGGAACCTTGCATTTTGAGGGTTGAACCTTGGGTATGTGAGTGGAACCTTGCATTTTGAGGGTTGAACCTTGGGTATGTGAGTGGAACCTTGCATTTTGAGGGTTGAACCTTGGGTATGTGAGTGGAACCTTGCATTTTGAGGGTTGAACCTTGGGTATGTGAGTGGAACCTTGCATTTTGAGGGTTGAGCCTTGGGTATGTGAGTGGAACCTTGCATTTTGAGGTTGGAGCCTTGGGTATGTGAGTGGAACCTTGCATTTTGAGGGTTGAACCTTGGGTATGTGAGTGGAACCTTGCATTTTGAGGGTTGAACCTTGGGTATGTGAGTGGAACTTTGCATTTTGAGGGTTGAACCTTGGGTATGTGAGTGGAACCTTGCATCGTGAGGGTGGAGCCTTGGGTATGTGAGTGGAACTTTGCATTTTGAGGGTTGAACCTTGGGTATGTGAGTGGAACTTTGCATTTTGAGGGTTGAACCTTGGGTATGTGAGTGGAACCTTGCATTTTGAGGGTTGAACCTTGGGTATGTGAGTGGAACCTTGCATTTTGAGGGTTGAACCTTGGGTATGTGAGTGGAACCTTGCATTTTGAGGGTGGAGCCTTGGGTATGTGAGTGGAACCTTGCATTTTGAGGGTTGAACCTTGGGTATGTGAGTGGAACCTTGCATTTTGAGGGTTGAACCTTGGGTATGTGAGTGGAACCTTGCATTTTGAGGGTTGAACCTTGGGTATGTGAGTGGAACCTTGCATTTTGAGGGTGGAGCCTTGGGTATGTGAGTGGAACCTTGCATTTTGAGGGTTGAACCTTGGGTATGTGAGTGGAACCTTGCATTTTGAGGGTTGAACCTTGGGTATGTGAGTGGAACCTTGCATTTTGAGGGTTGAACCTTGGGTATGTGAGTGGAACCTTGCATTTTGAGGGTTGAACCTTGGGTATGTGAGTGGAACCTTGCATTTTGAGGGTTGAACCTTGGGTATGTGAGTGGAACCTTGCATTTTGAGGGTTGAACCTTGGGTATGTGAGTGGAACCTTGCATTTTGAGGGTTGAACCTTGGGTATCTGAGTGGAACTTTGCATTTTGAGGGTTGAACCTTGGGTATGTGAGTGGAACCTTGCATTTTGAGGGTTGAACCTTGGGTATGTGAGTGGAACCTTGCATTTTGAGGGTTGAACCTTGGGTATGTGAGTGGAACCTTGCATTTTGAGGGTTGAACCTTGGGTATGTGAGTGGAACCTTGCATTTTGAGGGTTGAACCTTTGGTATGTGAGTGGAACCTTGCATTTTGAGGGTTGAACCTTGGGTATCTGAGTGGAACTTTGCATTTTGAGGGTTGAACCTTGGGTATGTGAGTGGAACCTTGCATTTTGAGGGTTGAACCTTGGGTATGTGAGTGGAACTTTGCATTTTGAGGGTTGAACCTTGGGTATGTGAGTGGAACCTTGCATTTTGAGGGTTGAACCTTGGGTATGTGAGTGGAACTTTGCATTTTGAGGGTTGAACCTTGGGTATGTGAGTGGAACTTTGCATTTTGAGGGTTGAACCTTGGGTATGTGAGTGGAACCTTGCATTTTGAGGGTTGAGCCTTGGGTATGTGAGTGGAACCTTGCATTTTGAGGGTGGAGCCTTGGGTATGTGAGTGGAACCTTGCATTTTGAGGGTTGAACCTTGGGTATGTGAGTGGAACTTTGCATTTTGAGGGTTGAACCTTGGGTATGTGAGTGGAACCTTGCATTTTGAGGGTGGAGCCTTGGGTATGTGAGTGGAACCTTGCATTTTGAGGGTTGAACCTTTGGTATGTGAGTGGAACCTTGCATTTTGAGGGTTGAACCTTGGGTATCTGAGTGGAACTTTGCATTTTGAGGGTTGAACCTTGGGTATGTGAGTGGAACCTTGCATTTTGAGGGTTGAACCTTGGGTATGTGAGTGGAACTTTGCATTTTGAGGGTTGAACCTTGGGTATGTGAGTGGAACCTTGCATTTTGAGGGTTGAACCTTGGGTATGTGAGTGGAACCTTGCATTTTGAGGGTTGAACCTTGGGTATGTGAGTGGAACCTTGCATTTTGAGGGTTGAACCTTGGGTATGTGAGTGGAACCTTGCATTTTGAGGGTTGAACCTTGGGTATGTGAGTGGAACCTTGCATTTTGAGGGTTGAACCTTGGGTATGTGAGTGGAACCTTGCATTTTGAGGGTTGAACCTTGGGTATGTGAGTGGAACCTTGCATTTTGAGGGTGGAGCCTTGGGTATGTGAGTGGAACCTTGCATTTTGAGGGTTGAACCTTGGGTATGTGAGTGGAACCTTGCATTTTGAGGGTGGAGCCTTGGGTATGTGAGTGGAACTTTGCATTTTGAGGGTTGAACCTTGGGTATGTGAGTGGAACCTTGCATTTTGAGGGTTGAACCTTGGGTATGTGAGTGGAACCTTGCATTTTGAGGGTGGAGCCTTGGGTATGTGAGTGGAACTTTGCATTTTGAGGGTTGAACCTTGGGTATGTGAGTGGAACTTTGCATTTTGAGGGTGGAGCCTTGGGTATGTGAGTGGAACCTTGCATTTTGAGGGTTGAACCTTGGGTATGTGAGTGGAACTTTGCATTTTGAGGGTTGAACCTTGGGTATGTGAGTGGAACCTTGCATTTTGAGGGTTGAACCTTGGGTATGTGAGTGGAACTTTGCATTTTGAGGGTTGAACCTTGGGTATGTGAGTGGAACCTTGCATTTTGAGGGTTGAACCTTGGGTATGTGAGTGGAACCTTGCATTTTGAGGGTTGAACCTTGGGTATGTGAGTGGAACCTTGCATTTTGAGGGTGGAGCCTTGGGTATGTGAGTGGAACCTTGCATTTTGAGGGTTGAACCTTGGGTATGTGAGTGGAACCTTGCATTTTGAGGGTTGAACCTTGGGTATGTGAGTGGAACCTTGCATTTTGAGGGTTGAACCTTGGGTATGTGAGTGGAACCTTGCATTTTGAGGGTTGAACCTTGGGTATGTGAGTGGAACCTTGCATTTTGAGGGTTGAGCCTTGGGTATGTGAGTGGAACCTTGCATTTTGAGGGTGGAGCCTTGGGTATGTGAGTGGAACCTTGCATTTTGAGGGTTGAACCTTGGGTATGTGAGTGGAACCTTGCATTTTGAGGGTTGAACCTTGGGTATGTGAGTGGAACCTTGCATTTTGAGGGTTGAACCTTGGGTATCTGAGTGGAACTTTGCATTTTGAGGGTTGAACCTTGGGTATGTGAGTGGAACCTTGCATTTTGAGGGTTGAACCTTGGGTATGTGAGTGGAACCTTGCATTTTGAGGGTTGAACCTTGGGTATGTGAGTGGAACCTTGCATTTTGAGGGTGGAGCCTTGGGTATGTGAGTGGAACCTTGCATTTTGAGGGTGGAGCCTTGGGTATGTGAGTGGAACCTTGCATTTTGAGGGTTGAACCTTGGGTATGTGAGTGGAACCTTGCATTTTGAGGGTTGAACCTTGGGTATCTGAGTGGAACCTTGCATTTTGAGGGTTGAGCCTGGGGTATGTGAGTGGAACCTTGCATTTTGAGGGTGGAGCCTTGGGTATGTGAGTGGAACCTTGCATTTTGAGGGTTGAACCTTGGGTATGTGAGTGGAACCTTGCATTTTGAGGGTTGAACCTTGGGTATGTGAGTGGAACCTTGCATTTTGAGGGTTGAACCTTGGGTATCTGAGTGGAACCTTGCATTTTGAGGGTGGAGCCTTGGGTATGTGAGTGGAACCTTGCATTTTGAGGGTTGAACCTTGGGTATGTGAGTGGAACCTTGCATTTTGAGGGTGGAACCTTGGGTATGTGAGTGGAACCTTGCATTTTGAGGGTTGAACCTTGGGTATCTGAGTGGAACCTTGCATTTTGAGGGTTGAGCCTGGGGTATGTGAGTGGAACCTTGCATTTTGAGGGTGGAGCCTTGGGTATGTGAGTGGAACCTTGCATTTTGAGGGTTGAACCTTGGGTATGTGAGTGGAACCTTGCATTTTGAGGGTTGAACCTTGGGTATGTGAGTGGAACCTTGCATTTTGAGGGTTGAACCTTGGGTATGTGAGTGGAACTTTGCATTTTGAGGGTTGAACCTTGGGTATGTGAGTGGAACCTTGCATTTTGAGGGTTGAACCTTGGGTATGTGAGTGGAACCTTGCATTTTGAGGGTTGAACCTTGGGTATGTGAGTGGAACTTTGCATTTTGAGGGTTGAACCTTGGGTATGTGAGTGGAACCTTGCATTTTGAGGGTTGAGCCTTGGGTATCTGAGTGGAGCCGCTATTTCTGCAGCCTGTCGCCTTGTGCCATTTCGCAATTACGTATGCCTACAAAATGGACAGGAAGGGGAAGCATGTTGAGAAGGAGGACCAATTGGTGGAGCTTTGAACTGCTTCCAGTACCAAGCACCGATGGTCCCTAGCAAGGCCTCGCCCTGCTGTGGCATGCTGCAGCATGCTTCAAGCTGTTGGTCGGCCGGGTGTCATCTGTCCAAAGTTACAGAGGCACAAGAAACTCATGCCTGAATACTCCGAATTGCATTGCTCAGGGCCTGCAAAGAGCCTGCATAGCACCAGCCATTCCCTCCCCTCCGCACAAGCTGGTTGTCCCCCACCTGAGTTTTCTGGTTGCGCAGCTCGACCAAAGTCTTTCGGCAGTGGGAAATGTCCATGCTCTCTTTTTTTGTGTCCCGCCATTGTGTCCTGCTGTGGCCGTTTCCTTGCATTGTATTGTGGTGCAGAGTTGCGAGGATGAGTTGCGTGTGTTGCGGGCAGAGCTGTCACAAAAGAATCGCACTCTGGAGTTCGTGCAGAGCAAACTCAGGGACGCTTTGGAGATGTTGGACGCCGTGCAGGTGCATTGTTTGGGTGATGTGGTACCTGCTGACGTACGGTTTCTGGACTGCGCGCATGTGCTGTGCTGCTGCCGTGCCTTCCATGCTGCATTTTCTCCCGGCCTCAAGATTGCAAATGGGAAGCTGATGTAAGTGAGGCCGCAGGCATCAGCCGCCACGCCAGCAGCAAGTGTGGCGACCCTTCTTGTTACATCCGCTGAAGCGAAGGCACAATGGGGCGCGTTTGGGCACCGAAAAAAATTGTGGCTTTCAAGCGGCTCAAGACTGCGGGTCACGGACCTTCGCCCCCACTCAGTTGGGTACAGGCCAAGGGCCAGATGGAGAGGGGGAACGTGCACAGTTTTCCACGTGTGCACGCAGATCCGCGTGTGCACGCGACTGTTCCCCGGCCTGGGCGCATGCCCCGGATTGGTTGTGTGCGTCTACGTCCTGGTTTCCTTGACCGGGGAGGACAGAAATGGGCCCAATAGCACCCACCATCCTGGGGTCCTTAGAGCGGGTTTGGGGGGGGGGGGGGGTTGCGGAAATTTTGCAAGAGGAAGGCACTAATGGGGTGGCGGGCGTTCCCAAACGCAAGTCCTATTGGGAAGTCAATGCAGATGGCTCAACAACCACCGTACTCTGCCTGCTCTGACTGTTTGTCAGCACCATGTCCACCGCTTTGCACCCCAACCCAGACGATGCCCTGGTGCACGATTGTTGCCATAATGTACCCTCACTCAACGGGCATTCCCTGTGCGGCCTACAAAAATTTGTTGTGCCTTCTTCACGACATCTCTATTGTCAAGCACGTCACCTATAACATGTTACCTCTCGACTGGTATGTGGCGGTCCTGTGCATTCCCCGCAACTGGGATGGGCAGGAATGTGACACCATAACTGTTTGGAACAGTGATGGTTGATGTACGGCACCCATAGGCAGTGAAGATCGGATAACAGCACGTAGAACCCCCCCCCTCCTTTTTGAATTGAGCCTTGTCATGCCCACATGCATCCCACCGCCAACACATCAATGGATACGAGGGCCACTTGTATCTCATGCCTCATAATCTCAATTCATGGCCGTACATTAACAGTGACATCAGCATTGAATGTGCTAAATGCGGCCTTGTCTTGGGAGATGGTTGGTTGTGTTTAGGCTGTGGGGTAGAGGAGTCCTCGGACGGGTAGAAGCCTAGGAAGGGTCTAGGAAAAGGGGATTCCTGGGTAGAAACCCCCCTAGGAACCCCTCTTGGGTTCATTGGGGGCTTCCGTCCCTGCCAAAAAAGACGAACACCATCTGGACCCAAAAAATACCCTCAAAGTGAAAGTGGGGCCTCCAAAGGTGCCGTTTTGGCTCAAAACTCCAAGGAGGGCCATGGTATTGTTGGGGAATACAAAAGCCTTAGGAGCGGGGGCGGGTTTGTTGGACCATCCTTCCTTGGTTGCAACCTGCAAAACGTGGACGAATCAAATGGGCTGCATGACCCTTGCCGTCTTTGAGTTCCTAGAGCGCGAAGAACAGAAATGGGCTATGTAACCCCGACCCTCCTCCATCCCCGGGTTCCTCGAGCAGTGTGGAATAAACTGGGCGACATAATCCACGCCATCTCGAGTTCCCCAATGCATGGTGGAATCAAACGGGCTACCATCTGAGGGTCCCCAACGGGGCGGACAACTGGGCCACATAGCCCCATTCATCTAGGGCTCTCCAAAGCAGGGAGGAATCAAATGGGCTACGTGACCCTTGTTGTCTCGGGTCCCAAGATCGGGGAGGAACGAATTGGGCTGCACCTCTCCGCCTTGGGGACCCCAAGATCCTATGGGTTATGGGTGAAGAGGGTAAGGGTGTCCATTTGATTCCTCCCCACTGTAAGTACCTGTAAGTACCTAAGACGGCACATGCTATGGAGCCCATTTGATTCCTCCACACTCTAGGGACCCCAATGTAGCGGGGTTGTGTGGCCTACTCGTTCGCCCACTTTGGCGGCACCAAGATAGAAGGGTTCATGTTGCCCATTTCTTTCCTCGCCGCCTCGAAGACCCTGAGGCAGCAAGAGTTAAGTAGCCCAGTTCTTTCTTGCTTGCTCTTGGGGCTCTGAGGCAGCAAGGGTTATGAAGCCCATTTGATTGCTCTGCACTCAAGGGACTATGAGACAGCATAGGTAAGCACACTTGATTCTTCCCTTGTCTAGGACACCCAAGTTGTTAGGTTATGAGTCTGCCGAATCTCTTGTCAAGTGAGCTGCACTATCCAATTGCCCTCTCATTTGAAAAACTCTTTCACTATGTCCCCCAACCCCCGCCGAACACAGCACCCACCTACCGAGCTGCCGTCGAACCCCACAACACAGTTTCAGAGGGGGTCTGCCTGCACTTTGTAACAAGCACCACTACTTCTGTGGGTGGGTGGGTGTGGGGTTGGGGACCTGCAAACCCTCGAAAGTGGCTCCATGACCCTTGCCATCTCGGGGTCGTAGAGTGAGGAAAGAAAGAGGCTACATCAGCCCTGCCCTATGAGGGTCCCTGGAGCAGGAAGGGATCCAATGGGCTTCACAACCCCCACCATCTGGGATCCATTGAGCAAGGGGCAATCAAACGAGCGACAGAAGATTTGGTCAGAAATCATGGGTGGCAAGTAAATCCGATGTCGACTCTCTGCAGCACATATCGCATCTCCAAAGCGAAGTGCCCGCTCAGAGGTGGCCATGGCGGTCCATGGCAGCCAAAGCTGGTGATGGGAAACACCCGGGAGCTGAGATACCTATCGCTTTCTACAAGCCACGTGTGGTGGTCGTGGCCGGTCCAACTGGCGGGACGGACTGGCTTCATACGCTGGGGGAGCTTGATTGTGTGGCACACTTTATTGTGGTGAAGTGTGGGTTGCTCATGACTCAAAAGAAGCTTTACCCTTTAAAGAAGGTCTTGACAACCCACAACGGTACTCGCATGTGGTAGGTGACTCAAAGGCGGACCCGAAGGCGAAGGGGTCGGCTATTAGGCGACCCCTTTCTTTGGCAATCTCTTGGATCATCTTTTGGCGTCTACTAGCGTCGGATGATAATTCATGGATGGACTCCCAAATACTCATAGGGAACCCGGGGGGGGGGGGGGCAACCCCTCGGTTTTGGACGCCAACCCAACCCCCCCCCCCAACTAACTGTTGGCCAAAGGCCCCTTGGGGGGGGGGGGGGGGGCTGGAAGGGGGGGGGGGTTCTGGGAGGGGCGCCGGGGAGGGCGGTTCCCCGGGGGGGGGGGGGTGTCAGGCACCTCCGAACAGTTGGGTATGCAGCCCAAGTGTGATCCGACAGCTCGCACGGTCCCTAACCCCAACTCCAGGGGCCACGCAAAAAAAGCGTGGATTGTGAGTCCCTAACCCCAACTCGAGGGGCCACGCCACAAAGCGTGGATTCAGAGATTGTCCCGGTTTCCTCAATAGCACCGGAAGGTTGGGGCCCAAAGGAGGGCGGAAATGCTACGTCACCCCTGCATTCTCAAGGGTCCCCAACAAAGGGGACGAAATCAGAAGTCAAAACCCACGCCAGGGGTCACCATGATGCTCCTAGGTTGTGAAACAAACAAACAAACAAGTGGAACACCCCACATTTCACGTTGTGTACGGCAATTCCACTCCCGGGTTGCCACACGGCCACCAAACGCTGGTGGTCACGCGGCTCCACGCTTTGCCCACACTCATTGCTGAGTGGGGCACCGCTAGCGTAGCAAGGCTAGCAGCTCCGCCTGGAGAGTAGATGGATCGGACACAATGCGCAATGTGGGTGGCGGCGGCCCGCGCCAAGGGCCCCTTGTCCGCGGGCTGGCGATTGCATTTAACAAGTGTCTGACCCCCGCTACTGGGGAGAAATCAATGGCTCCAATGGCTCCAATAAGTGCGCCCCCTTAATGCACCCCTAAAAGGCTACCGGTGGGGCACGGGTCAAAAAAGATGCCCGGCGCGCGCCTGGCACGCTAATGTTCCCCCATTGGGCGCCTTTGGCGCTGGGGCGCCCATGGCTTGACAACTACTGTTGGCCGGAGGCCCCTTGGGGGGGGGGGGGGTTAGTTGGCGTCCTAGGACCCGCGGAGTCGCCCCCCCCCCCCCGGGTAGGGAATCGAATGAAGCAGTGGTACAGCAGGGCTTGGTACGGGCTATTCGTCACATGCAAAAGCAACTGGAATTGGCATCTTGCTTTGTGTTTAGCTGGAGAACAAACAGCTTCGCCGCCAAGTACTTGCATCACCGGATGACCTGCTGTCGTAATGGGTGCCCGCCGTCATGCTATCTGCAGCCCTGATCCTCAGCCATAGACACACAGCTCAGCCGAAGGTCCGCAGGACGAAGACAGACCCGTACAGCCATACCACATGCGCCCACTGCACGAGACCCCGCTCCCCGCACAAGCCACACCTGCACGTCACTGTCGCTGACCGCCAGTCACAGCGTTCTCAATCGTTCTGCGTGGCTCTTTCTGGCCTCTTGGGCCTCATGCACTGCGCCTGGTGGCAACATTCGCAGCCGGATGGTGCACCCAGTGTCACGCGTCTCTCCTGGCAGCAGGGAGTTGCGCAGCCGGATCGCCTGGTTGCGCACCTCGATTGCCGAGCGCCGCAACTCAGCCCGTGAGAGGCAGGCGGGCGTTGCCCTCGAGGCGATGGCCTCCGCATCCCCATCACCGTCCACATCGGCGGCGGCATCTGCATCGGCATCCACATCTCCAGCAGCATCAGCAGCATCGGCATCGGGGTCAGCACCGGCATCGGCGTTGAGATCCCCATCACCATTGACATCGGCGTCAGCATTAGCATACGTCCCGCAGCTCCGTGGCAACGTCCACGGGTGTCAAGCAAGGCCCATGGGATTCATCCTCGTCCGGGTTCGGCCACGCGTCACACATGCCACAAAGCTACACAAAGACAAACCTGAACCCTGTTCCTGTCCCTAACCCAACCCTAACCCTAACGACAATCCGATGTGTTGGGGGCGGGTCTGAAAGCATCGGGTTGCAGTTGTTCCCTGCCCCTGAAGTACCCAAACAATGTAAGTTCCCAGAGTACCAGGGGGCAGGAGGGTGCACGGGTTGCCCATGGCCGTGCAAATGCAACACATGGTCCAACAGCTCAGGCTCAGGCTTTCGTTCTGTCTGTCTCCCTCTCCCACTCTCCCCACCTCCGCGATAACTCCGCTGCAATCAACGGCTGCAGCACCTGTCATGGCTGTCGTCTGGCTGCTATTCATGGTCTCCCATTTGAACTTTGTACCGTAACGCACCTTATCCAGGGGGCACCCCTCTGCCTCTGCCTGTCCCCTTATCCAGTCTGGGTCCGATCTATGTCCATATTGCCTGTTTCGCTGCCCATTCCGGTGCCTGCGGTGCCCGCAGGGTCCCGTGTGGAAGGGACCTCCACAACGCAGCAGAGCACACCCGCAAGGGCTCTGCAAGATTGCTTGGAGCCTTGCCACGCACCCCCACCGCAGGGCAGTCACACGGTGCCATACGCAGGCACATGATGCCTCGGATGCTGCTTTGTGCAGTCAGGCCTTGGAGTGCCTGGTCACACGGCGCTTCACTGGTCGCGCTGTGCCTACTTATTGCCCTGTGTTTGTGCGCACGTATGGGGCCTGCCCCTGTCCTGTGCGTTCGCCTGTAGCTGCCGACTACACCTTTCCGGTGGTCTACAACGTCTGTTCCAGAGAAAGGCTGGCTGGTTGCCAGCGCCCTTCTGTCTTGGTCACAATGTTTGCGTGCGTGCAGGTACACCGACCTGTGCTGCGGCCGGTCATTCCACACCCAATGTCCTGCGCCCCTTTTCGCGACGTAGTGGTCCTGGGGCATAATGTTCGGGGGGCACAGTGTTCCGGGGGCACGGTGGTCCGGGGGTTATAGTGTTCTAACAATTGTGGCAGCCTTCCATGCTAAGGCGGCCTCCACTAGCATATCATACCTTGTAGGCACCGGCGCCGGCGGGCCCATGGTTGATAGGGTAGTTGGTGAAGCAGCAATTCCTTGACGTAAAGAAATGGGGATGCCGACAAAGACCGTGCCGTGATCAAGGGCTTCGGACTATAGACGTTTATTCTTAGAGATTATTCACTATTAGCGGTCATGTGGACACTTTTTAATAGCACGGGGCCCGTGACAGTCAAAACACCTGTTTTGCTTGATGTACGAACCGTCGCTAGCCACACCCTTGCACATAGTGGCATGTTCCAAGCACATGTACATAAAATATCCTTTCTTCTCACATAATCCGCAAACTGTTTCCAGTGTTGGCTTGTACTTCATCTCACCTTTTGGGTTCCTTTGACGGATGTGTCCCAGTAGTTTATACATCGCCTGCAGACCAGTGATTTGCATTGCTGAGCGGCCGACAGGCTTGACGCTGATCAGCGCGAGGCTCAGTTGCGGGCACCGCGTCTCTCCTGCCTTTCCTCCATTTTCCCTTCTCTCGTACGGCCATTTTATACGTCCGCCCCACGTCATTCGGCTGGAGGCCCATTGCCATTCCACACGGAGAGGGCGGTCACGGCAGCGGGCGTCCCGCGGGCCGTGTCGCCCATGCCAGTGCTCGTGGCGCGGGGAGGCTACCGCTCGCGGCCCGAGTGGCAGTCCGACTGGCGGCACTGGCCGCCGCCAGGGCCCACTGTGTGTGTGTCCCGGGAGGGGGGGAGGGGGGGCAGAGTGAGTGAGTTCCTTCGGGGCAGAGTGAGTGATGGGAGGCCCTCTGCACGCCTGCCCCCCCTCCAGGTCTTTGTCGCGGGGACCAGGGTGACCCTACGTCTGTGGGAGACCTGTGCGTTCGAGTAGGGGGGACCGTGTTGGGCCTCTGGACTTGGGTGCGTGGCCGTGCACGACCCGACTCCAACAGACCCACTACGTACCCCCCCCCCGCCTGTTCCCCCCTTTTCCTGCTGTTGTCACCTCCGTGCACCATGCGCCTCCCGTCAAAAAGCAGAAACCCTCGGGCAAACCTCTGCCACGGCGTGTTTGCATTCTTCGTTTGGTGCCTTTGCCCACTTTTGGGACAAGACGTGGATCGTGTTCTTTGGTCCTGTTGTCTTGAACTTCTTCGCAGCGCCTCGTGCTCTGCCACCGCGGGTCTCACCTCCTCCACCGACCGGGACGCAGTTTCGACCGCATCGGAATGGCCGCGTGACTTCGACGAATGGGTAGCGTGGTCTCACGTTGGGGCGCTACTCAGCACGTTCGGGTTTGTGCCCAGCTGATGCCAGTCTGCCCATCTCAGCAGGTGCAGTTTCGCTCCAACTGCTGAAGGCAGGCCTGGCATGCAATTTGGACAATGCCCCCCATGCCGTTCCGGGTACTTCAGCGCATGACGCTGATGAATGCTCCCAATTGAACCTTTTTCTTGGCCAGATCTTGGGGGGGGCTACCCTGGCACATGGGGCGCACACGGCATCTTTCCGAACATATTTTGCTGTCCAAGGCCATGGCACTGACTCCAGTGACTTTGCGTTGGCCGCCATGTTGGGGGCTGAATTATTGATTGTATTCTTTGTCAGTTATCAGTCTTCCCAAGTTTGAAAGTGCACGTCTTCATGTGCATATGTATGTGTGTGTGGGGGTGGGTGGTGGGGGGGTGGGGCTGATTTCAACTGATTCAGCTGAATGTTTTTTGCCCCCCTAGCAGTCATGTATTCACCATGCACAGCAGTCGAATGCCAGTGCAAGGATGCTTTGTTAGCCCATCTCCGCTTGCTGCTGACCTTTGTGCATCATGTATTTTTGCGTCGGTGTCAAGATTCGCCAGCACCAGGGCCCAACGAGCCGCATGTCGGGGAGCCAGGTGGGGGGAGGGCACCAGGTGTATGGGTAGTGTGTTTTTTGTTGTGTGTTTTTTGTTTTGGCATGAATCTCGGGTCACACCAAAACAGTCCCGGGGGGGGGGGGATTGCTAGCCGCAATGTGGCTAAGAGGGAGCGTTAGCACGCAGGGCGTGCGCAGGGCAACTTTTTGGGCTATTCGATCCCTACCCCTGTGGGACCCCTAAGAAGGCAGCGGTTATGTAGCCAATCCGCCCATTTTGGGCCCCCGAGAAGGCAGGGGTTGGGTAGCTAGGTCCGTTTTTGTCCCCGCGGGTCCGAGGGTGCCAACCCAGCGGCCTATGGGTACCATGTTTGCTCGCCAAAATGGCCACACGACTACCGGTCCCAAACTACTATCCCATCCGTCCGGAGGATATAGCAGTCTGTGGCAGTCTGTTCAATGTTGTGCACGGATGGTTTGTTGCTCCATTTGGTCGGCAAGAGGCAGCTGTTGGTCTACTCGGGCGCTTCATACGGTCATGATAAACTCGGGGACTCAATTTGGGAAAGTCATCATAAAAGTAGCGCGCAGGGCAAACACTCCCCCACATCTCACAGCCCCCAGGAACTTTGGGTGATGTGGGGGGGGTAGGGCCAGGGCTGGAGGGGCTGACTCACGTGTGCACATTGGCACATGAACCACGTCCATCATTTTGCGTTCGAGACAACTGACATGTCATTAGTTGCAGTGCTTTGAGCTGTGCCCCTTTTAACTTTTAAAACAATATTGAAACACCTATCCAGCAATCATTTCAATCTAAGGTTGCAAAAAATCACAACAAACGCTTTTAAGCATCTAAGATATCATCACAACCAGAGGTAAAGGATCAAACAATGCAAGACACCATTGAGAGGCCTCCATGCTACAATAGCAAGCTCTCGAAATCTTCAAATAAAAAGAACTATAGCATCCAAAAAATGCGAAACAATGTCAAGAAATCTCAACAAACATCTCGAATAGTCTATGAAATGACAAGCAAAAACTATAACATGCGCCGAAATATGATTCCACATTAACCCAAAAGCTTAAGCAACATAATAGTATGCATGCAAAAGCTTCAACGTATAAATCTCAAACGAAGGACAACATCAAAAAAGAATATAAACAACCATGATCGGCTCTCCAAGGTGTTTCACACATCTTAGGCGGCCGAAACTGGTACACTTTTGTACCTGGGTCGTTAGAAAAAGGAACAGAAAAATATGGTGGGTAAATGCTACTAACTACCCCTTTTTTTGCCAACGAGTTTTGGAAGCGGGAATTTGTCTCAGAAAAAAAGTCAGTTTTTCAACAAGGCTGTACAAAAGGGGTGCCTTTTCACACTTCCTCATCAGGGATTGCATCCAAAAATCATTGTTGTGGGAAAATGCAGCTGTTTACCCACCTTTTTGATTGCGAGGCCTCGCAACACACACGATTGGAATGTGTAAAAGGACCCCGTTTCACCAATATGTGGTTGATGTTCAGTGTAGCTATCAATGTAAATAGGTGTATTTCTAAATATGCATTCTGAAAATGGGGGTAAAATAGCCAAATTACCCAGTTCGGAATGCGAGGCTTTGCATTCCAATTCAGAATGTGTGTGGTTCAAGGGATATACCTATTTTTTAAATTTGTATTGCGAGGCCTCGCAATAAAAATTGAAAATGGCATCATTTACCTACATTCTTCAGTCAGTGAGCATGAAAAGGCTTAAAAAAACATCATGACAGAACGTTCTGAGGTACGAAAGCCAAAAACTAGGGTATCTAACTCAAAATACCCCAGATTTTGGACCTCTACCAGAAAAATATAGGTAATTTGCCAAAACCACCATATGCTTTTTTGGGCGGAAAACATGCATTTTTGGGGGTAATTGGACCAAAAAGCTGACTGCTTAAATTTTCCCTCGGCAAAAAGCAGGCAAATGAGGCAAATTACCTAGTCAAAATTTGCAAACACCCCGGTACAAAAGTGTAATAGTTTCGGCCGCCTAAGTACATAACAATACGCTTTTAGATATAAGATTACTGAAAAAAAGGGGGAGAATCACGCGAGCACGTTTCAAAATACCAACAAGCATCGGAAAGTCGGCAAAGAAGAAGAATAGTTGTTCTTCGGAAGCCTGTAAAGATTCATAATGTGTCTTGTCTGGTAGCACTTCACTATCTTTTGCAAAGCAACTACTTAAATGGTATTTGGACCGTTTCAAAGTCCGCATCTTTTCGTCTTTGAGATGGTTTCTAGGCTGTTTCGAGGTAGAAAACACAAGGGTGGTCTTTTCGGGTAAAGAAGAAAAAAGAAATACCTTATTATGAGGTTTAGGATGTCTATAGTTTTTAGACGGAAACATTAATATTCTTCTGTGCGCATGTGTTGATTGTGTTGAATGCTATATGCAATGGAATCAAGTTCGTAGCAGTTGAGTGGTGGGCAGACAAATTTTTCCATCTCTAATTCGGTCCATAGGCCTGTTGTAATCTATTGTGCAAACACTTGAAGTGTTTGGAAAGCGGCCCGTGTTGCATTGGTAAAACCATAAACCACGCCGCAGACCTCACAAACCACAATAATTGCACAGTGAACTCAATTTGATTGATAACGTCGTAAGCTTTGCACATTCAGTAGCGTAGGCTTTGCATGCCAATTGCAGCAGCATGCTACATTATTCTTCAACTGCAATCTGGTCGAACCCATCGCAAAGCTCGGGCATACGGAAGAAGTTTGATGCAGGAAAAAATGACAGAGCAGAACTATACATAGTTCTTACATGCACATATTCCATGCTAAAAATTCAACAACAAAAAACATAGTACTGGCAAAATTCCGTCATTTCGTCGGCGTCGGCGTCAATGCTGAGCGCGCGGGCGCTTTGCGCGAACATAAAGTCGTGCAGTTGTCCCGAATCCAGCGACGCTTCCGCCGAATACAATAGAGAATGGGGCATTACATAAATTGTACTTTACCAGGCAACAATAAGCATTATCCAACCTCCAATGCAGGAGTACATCAATGGCCCCCAATGTATCATCCAATTACACTTTCAACAAGTATAAACTAAGACCCCAAGATCGGGGGGTCTATTTGTAGATAGCCTGATGAGACCTTCTCAAGCCAAGGTTTTAATGGCTGAAATCCGAATGTGTTTTTGCATCACCTGTTGTGATTGACATTCATCCATCCGAGCCCACACCCCTAAACCCCTGCTCATCACCTATCTTACCACTGCCCACCACATCTACAGTCCACACCTCCCCCATGCCTCTTCAATGGCCCCTCCCAACACCACACCACCAACACCTACACACATGCCTCTCTCTACATCCACAAAACATACAAGAAAGGTCAAGGCTTGTCAATGTGGCGTTCTTTTTCAACGCCGTCTCGAGTGCTTGTCCACCAGATGAGCCTAGTCCAATCCTTAAATGTGTGGCGATGGGGGATCGAAAGGGGGCGTGCACAACGCACATCACAACTTCCCCTCCCACAATCCGCACGCAATACGTCCGCCACAGCGCCCTCCATCGGAAGCCCCCCTTTGCCCTTCCCAAACGCTTGCGCACACCGAATGCCCACAGCCAGTGCAGCCATATCGCTTGCCTCGACCAACATTTGGTTAATATCAACCTATGATCCTGTCACATTCTTGTATACACCATCAGGTTTCCCAAAAGAGAATGTACCTTGAAAACATCTGTTGAGGTTTAGAAAGACTTGTATTATAAACATATCAAAATGAAAAATCTAATTTATATAAGTATTCAGTGTTGAAGAATCACTACGTTTAAGCATTGCACAAGTTGGTATGGTTATTTCCTCTCTGCTTGTGAGCTCATTGTGCCTCACCAATTACTTCAAGTAATCTAAATCCACAAGATTTTGGAAACATCTTGCACAACCATCGGTGCGTGATTAAAAGCATCATGTATTGAAAATAGTTCCATGACCTGCAACAATTGAACACATAGATGGGCTACAGCCGTCTCCTTGAAGTGCGATATACACCCCATAGAGAGACCTTCATTCAACCCAAGGCACATTCACATAGTCAATGAGGACTTCCCAACTGAGGATATAGGTCTTGGGTGGTTTAGGCCGAATGGCGTTGGTACTTGTTTTCTCCCAAACAACTCTATTACCAATGAACAATGGTGAGAACATTTTGGCCTCGTCTAGCCATAAGTTATGAAAGCCACTGAAAATAAGATTTGTGTTTTCCTTACTTTCATTTTTGTGTTTCCGTTAGAAACTACGACTCTTCATTTAGACTATAGAAATTTCAAGAAAAAAAACAAATTTATAATCACACATCAAAAACTGAATTTCGGGAATTGTTGAAATTTGAGAAAATTTTGTGAATCAAAATTTTCATCGTCGAGTTGCTCTCATGAACTCACCCTAGTGGTAGTTTTTTTGACACAAACATTCTGTTAGCCTTATGTGCTTCCATGTCCCCATCTACAATTACACCCTCAAAGCTAGGGTTTGCAAGAAGCAATTGTAAACGTCCACTGGCATCTGAATTGCATGTAAAACCCTAGAGCTCAGAAGAATGTGGATTTAGAAGTTGTGAACAACGCTTCTTCCGCAGAAACATGGCAATATTTTTGCACCACATTCTTCTGAGATATCAGGTTTATGAAAGCGTGTTTGAAATACAACAAAAAATTTAGAACTCGCCCAAAACGGACAAAATGCATCCAAAAAATGTCGGAAAACAAGACTGAACGGTGTGAACATCAAAGATCTACATGCAAAAGCGAAATGCACCTGAGCAATGTGTGAAAATACATTGTAAATGTTTGTAGAAGCTGTAAACACGGACAGTTACAAAAAAAAAGATGCATTGATTTGTGTTTGCTAATAATATCATGCGATTTGAAACAATCTTCAAAGTACTTGTTGGTGAACGCCTGTTGCAAAAAATATTGTGACTGCTTGACTGTATAGAACGGAGGGAGATGGGTTGCACTTATGATTCATCGAAACTTGTTGCATGTAATTCTTTCGGAGAACGACAGCGTTTAGACGGTGTTTATTCTTGTTGAAGATATGCTAATTGTCATTTGTTGGACCCTTTTGTGTAGGTGTCTGTTGCTGTTTGTTGTTTTTTGCAATTACTTGCTGGTGATTCCCATCGGAGTACCATCACGCGGTCTGCCTTCCAAATGATTCCATGTTGTTTTGTGGCACCTATTGTTTTAGCACTTTAGCCTTGCTTCCATAAGCTACTTTTTACTTGAAGAAGGCTATTGCACACATGTTGGTGGGTCTCTCTTACGAAAAGCCTTTTGAATGTATACCTATATAATTTTAAATGCACCTTACATGCTCGTGGATATTTGCTGTGGTTTCTTGAAGAGTTTGCGTCCTAGTCTTTACATGTTAGAAACTACTAAATGTTTGTGGGCAATCCACGTTTCAAATTTTGTTTTGCTTCTTCTGTACTATTTGGATCATCGTTGCCATTGCTTTGTGATCGCAACACTGCTTTTTTTCTTCGCATTTGTTCAACTCTCTATACCCGAAGGTGCTACTCACATTTTTCACCCTTCCGTTCACTCTACATACCATCGTATACCCAACTCTAAGACATGGTAAGTCGAGTTGCAGTTGGAAATGGGACAAAACGAATCTAGGGTCAATTCACGTTAGTCAATATTGAGTGTAGGCATGTTGATGCATGTTTATATTTTACCAAATCTGTAAAATACCGAAAACCTTTTTAAAGACATCTGCATACTATTTGAGATTCAATCTTTGTGGATCAATGAATCTTTTGCATTGCCACTACTGAGATGCTGCTGCATACTAATTTATATTTCTTACAAATCTCTGTTGATATTTGCAGTTTTCAAAATTACTTCTTGATGATGTTGCTGCAGCAAACAGTGATGATCCATGTAGACTGCTCTTAGAAATGAAAACAATCTCACAAGCAGTGGTACAATGGAATACATAGACGCGGGAGCCTTCCCAAAACTAACAAACTACTTTTAACACTTACAGCGCACTAACCAATAATATGAAGCATAGTAACAGTAACCAGAATCCAAAAACCAAAATCGTTTTTAAGATTGATGCTGTGTATCCAAAAAGCGACAAGAAATAACAATAATCATCAATTATCATCCAGATATCTTTGCGTAGTTATCATAAAAATTTGCAACCCCCACTGAAATAATCACACGTCTGCACCCCGCTTGCAAATAAGAATGCCAACTTGCATCTATACAACAACAACAACAACAACAACAACAACAACAACAACAATTGACGCTTTAACATCCAGACACCTGGCAGAAATGAGAACTAGCATCCACTGGCTTTTATGTAGTAATGTGCCTAAGCAATCTTCATAAAACTTTCACCCATTGGCCAATACTGACTAAGAATGCAAAGACGTATCCTTACATTTTTATAAAGCGCGACAAAAATGTAACCGTGCATTCAAAACCCTGTACTGAAGATTTACCAAATTGCACTGCCCGCACGCACTTACTTTTCATTTCCGTAGCCCTATGTCCGGAGGGCAAGGGGCTGGAGTGGTGGGCTGATCAAGAGTTCAGGCGCCTTCCTCCCTGTGTGCCCCCCCCCCCCCCCCACGCCGCCGATGGAGTACAGCCGCACAGAGCGACGAGGCGGTCAGGACTAAGTCTCTTCCAGGCCTGCGCTCCCGTGCAGCCGCCGCGACGGTACCTGCCCTCCCTCGGGGGAGGGGGGGGGGGGGGCATTGGGCGCCAAAGATGCGCCGGAAAACCTCCGGCACCACTGGGGCTGCGTCGGAGGGCCGTTGCCACTTGTGGGGTGGCAGGAGGGGGGGGGGGGGGGGGCATGACGTCGCGTTTTGAATGCACCAGATGGTCCGTGATCCTGACCCCATCCCAGGCTCACTCAGTCCTCTCTGTTAGCCGGGCTGCTCTCCCAGCGCTCACCAGAACAGTGCCGAACGGTGCCTCGAGTTCACTGCAGCGCTGCCGCATTCGCATGTTGCGTGGGCTGTCTGGGTCGGCCCATCCCCCTCCCACGGCGCCGGTTAGCCACGGGATCGCAGCTTCTGGGACCCTTGAAAGAGTAGACATAGGGCGGTGCGCCGCCCCACGTCACTGAGGGGGTAACGGAAGAACATGGGCACCCCCCCCCCCTTTTGTATAAGCTACGCAAAAGTCCCAAATTAACACGGTCCCTACGCCTACTGTAGCTTGCACAAGGGCGTAGATGCCCGGGTTCAGAAAGAGAAGATTGCATGGCGAGCTGGTGCCAGAAAGGGGAATAGAATGCACAAATATCCCCAAAATCAGGGCTATGTGGGTTCAAGTGGGCAAACACTCACAAGAAACATGTCCATGACCCTATGTGACTGGCAAATTTGTCACCAAACCCATGTCTTATGTGGCCACACTACATTTGTACCAAATCAAATTAGGTACCAAATTAATACGGTCCCTACACCCGCTGTAGCTTAGACAAGGGCGTAGCTTATACAAGGGGGGGGGGGGTACCCGTGCATGAGGTGCCTCGGGAGGGTTGACACCTGCTCCCTCTGGCCGAAGGGGTAGGAGGGTCTGGAACCGCCGACTCGTGACTCGATAGCCACGCATGATACCACCGACATCGGCCTTGCCGCTGTCCTGACTCGACACACAGCCTGTCGGCGGTTCACTGTCATTCCGTGACCTTGCCTCGCCTCCGAGGCACACCACATCGAACAAATGCCCTGCCCTACCCCCATTCTGGACCCCTCCAGAACCGAATGGTACAATTCATGATTTTTAGACCCCCCCCCCCTATCCCCCGCCGCCATTGCCACGCTGTCCCCCGGGCTCGTGGAACTCTGTCAGTCCCAGCCGTCCCCATAGGCCCTCTACCACGACCACCACGACCGCCACCAGGCAGGAGGCGTGTTTCAAAGGGCCCCCCACTAGGTCCTGGGGGACACATATTACCTGGCCCGACTAGGTAGCCCCCCCGGCGGCCGAAGGGCGTCTAGTACCCGAAACCTCAAACCTCAAACCTCAAACCTCTACCATGACTGTGTCATCGGTATTGGACCCGGAATCGTCCGATCGCGCCTCTGTGTTGGTTGACGACCCCGACCCCGAGCCTCCTCCTCCGGGCCTCGTTCTGACGGTTTCCCCAAATACTCTCCCTGACTGCCCAGGATGCCTGTCTGTGGGCACCTGACTCCCCCCCCTCTCCGCGTGCAAGGGCTCCAGAGCAACTCCTCGGCACGCAACCGTCACTCACCCGTACCCCGGGTCCCAGTTTCACAAATGGCACCCGCTCGTTTGGCGCGCCCATGCGGTCCACCAGTTGCACCCGCAGGTCCATGTTCGACGTTGGGTCCGTTGGCGTTCACCATTGCGGTGGCTTCCACTGTTGCCTTTGATCCCCTATGCCTGTCACTACATCGTCCGACTGCAAAAAACAGTCTGGTAGGCCCCCAGCGTGTTGAGGGAATCAACGAGGGTACACAACCCCCACCGCGTTGGGGTTTCCAAAACAGTTCAAAAAATTCACAAAAAAAATTCCAAAAATGTTTCCAAAAATTCCAAAAAATTCCCAAAAATTTTCTCACAATTCCAAAAACGGGGTTCCCAAAGCGGTGGGGAAGCCAACCGGCTCCATAACCCCTGCGGTTTGGGGGCCCGGTGTGGGGGAGAAATCAGTGTGGCCAGGAAGGGTTGCCATAGGGGGGGCGGGAGTGAGACCTAATCAATTTGAATGCATTGTGATGGAGAAAACCAGACCTGCTGTGCAGCAAAAACGCAAAGTGCCATTGGGAGGGGGGGGGGGCGGGGGTTGAAACAGCTCTGCAACGCCAATGTTCACCGAAAAGAAACCCCGAACCTCACCACAAAAAGCCCCCAAGGGGTTTTCTGGTTCGAGTTTGGGGGGGGGGGGGGGGCGGTATGATGTGGTAAGGTACGGGGGGGGGGGGGTACTCGGCACCAAAAACAGGGGTTTCTTTGGTGCGTGCCCTCGGCGGACTGGCCATGGACACGGCCCATCGCAGAGGGCGTGCCATCTCCCCACTCCACCCCCGGTGACCTGGCCAAGGGCAGGGCCCACACGCTACCAGAGGGAGCACGCCACTTCCCCCTTCCCGCCAGTGGCCGCTGGCAAACAGCAGGGCCAACTCCGTAGAGCGTGCGCTTGTCCGTCGTCCTGCAGCGCCGGACTGGCCATGCACGAGTAGCGGTGGGAGGTACGCTGCCCCCCCCCCCCCCCTCGCCCCCCACGTCGAGGCATCCCCCCCCCCGCCCGCCCCCCACGTCGAGGCCAAGCACCAACGGTCCCCGAGACAATTTTGGCTCGCTGCGGCACGCTGCGGCATGCTGCGGCATGCTGCGGCATGCTTCAAGCTGTTGGTCAAGGGTACCTCCTGTGATCCCTCGGTTGTTTGAGTATCCTCAGGACTTGACATGTCAAAAAAACACCAAAAAAGCGAAGATCTGTGCAACAATAGAGAGGAACTGACAGGCAAAAATTGTCCTTTCCGGGAATGGAATCCACAACCCTCCAAACTGGGGCCTGGTACATAGACCACTGAGCTACCACTCAGTTCTGAGATGCTTGTGCAACAAAGGGTTCAGAGGTTTGACATGTTATGAAAAAAAAGTCCGCCATGTGAAAATTTTGCCTCGCTGCGGCATGCTGCGGCATGCTTCAAAACCCCCACCAACAGCTCCCAGAATCTGGCGCTGCGGCATGCTGCGGCATGCTGCGGCATGCTGCTGCCGTTGGTGCTTGGTCGAGGCATCCCCCCCCCCCCCCCCCCCGCACAGGCCCACGGTCCGCGGGACGATCCGGTTGGGGCGTGGGGCGGCGGCGGACCGACGGCTGAACCCCAACGGGATGCAGGACCGGGGGTCCCGCCAGCCAGCGCCCCACTGCCCCCGACGCCCCGACTGCGGACGGTCGGACAAACCCCCGGCCAAACACGAAGATCATTCCCCGTTGCAACCCCCTTTTGGCCTGCGGGCCACGTCCCACGCCCCCAACGCGTGGGATGGCCCGCCGCCCCCCTCATCTCGTCAGCCACAAAAGCCGTCGATCCGCGCGGCGTTGACGTGCAGCCGCACCGGCACATCCGCTTGCGCATGTCTTCCGCTAGGCAAGAGGCAACGCCGGTACAACGGCGGCGCCGGTTTCTGGCGGTTGTTGTGGCGGACTGGCGGCGGTTGGCAGTGGACTGGCGGCGGTTGGATTGGCGAGCGACGGTTGGGCGTGGGTTTGCGGCGGACGGACGGCGGGCGGTGTGCCCCACATTCCACATCCAAAGAGCCACGAGCAATGGGGTGATGGAGTGTATAATAATGGGGTGGACGGGCGGTAGTGTCCAGGAAAGACGCAGATGAATGCCCCGAACAGGCCCCCCTCGGGGCAGGGCAGGGAGGCAGTAGAAGGGAAGGGGCCTCAGAGGCTGTCCAAGAGGCGGTTAGGCAGGCGGTTGGAGGGGGTTGCCAAAGCGGTTGGGGGCAGTTACGGTCGGTTATACATACCTCTGGGCCAGGGGGACAGTGGCTGGGCACAGGCTGGGCGCCCTGGAGGGGGAGGGGGGTGGGGTACCTTCCCCCCTTCCCATACCTCCCTGGGGTAGGCTCTCCACTACGGGGTCCCAAATGGGGCCTATCGTCGGGTGTGTGCGCCGTGTGGGTGCAGGGCTTGCCCCCCCCGAAGGAACTCTGGGCTATTGCACGCGTGCACAAGAGGCAGTCAGCACAAAGCGCGGAAAGAAATTTGGCTCGTCAGTGGCCTACAAGACCATAGGTACCTTTCTGTCAAAAGTGAGACACGAAGATGCCAGTGGGTTGGCCACTGAGCAGGCAAAGTTCACCAAAGGTGCAGCGGCAGCCCCCCCCCCCCCTCCGCCCGGATGGCCTCACTCCAGCGTGGTGTCGAACCCGCACGGCAGACTGTTCTGCTGGAACTCCGCCACGGACAGCCCGGCCCCGGCCACGGCCCACGCCACCTCCGCCCGGTCCTCGGCCAAGCACCGGGCGACACACGCGACCCCGGAGCCGCGGACGCGGTGCTGCCCCGCGGCCCCCGCCCTCCTCCGCACCCACGGCCCCGCGTCGGTGCCGAGCAGCACGTGGGCCTCCCCCAGCGCCACCCCGCCCCGGATCGCGCCCGGGGCGCGCGCGTCCTCCGCGCACACGCCCCGGCGCCAGACCTTGTAGCCCCCGGTGGCGAGGGCCACGGCCACGGCCCCGGTAGGATCCGCCCCCCGCTCGGGGCCCACCCACGCCACCGCCGCGTCGTGTCGCGGCAGCGTCCACAGCAGCGCGAGGGTCCGGATGTCCAGCACCGCGGCGTCCCCGGCCTCGGAGCCGAGCCACAGCGCCGTGCCCGCCGCGTGCACCGCGCTGACCCCCGCCGCCCACGCGCCGTCCCGCACCCACGCGGGGGCGGGGCTCCGCACGTCCAGCGCGAGCAGCCCCCCGCGCGGGCCCCCGGCCACCGGCCCGGCCGCGGTCCACGTGGGCGTGAGCGCCGAGCCGCCCCACGGCAGCGCGACCGCGGCGGTGGCGCGCGCGTCGGGCGCGGCGTCCCAGACCGTCAGGCGGCCGGACCCCAAAGCGACGAACGTGCGGCCGCGGGAGGCGAGGCAGCGGACGGGCTCCGCCGCGGCGTCGCACGGCGGGCGGGCGGCGTCGCCGTGCTGCGCGTTCTGGAGCACGAGCCCGCCCCGGCCCCCGGCCGCCAGGGCGGTGGGGCCCACCCAGCACAGGGCCCGCACCTCCGCGTCCAGCGGCGGCAGGCACCGGACCGTGTAGCGGTTTCCGGTGTTGTCCTCCGGGTACGTGCGGACGGGGCGGCACCGCCGCCCAGCGAAGTACGGATTGGCGTCGTGTTGGCGACCGTTGCTGGTGCTGCTGGTGCTGGTGCTGCTGCTGCTGCTGCTGCTGCTGCTGCTGGCGGTCTTGGCAGCGTCGTCGGTGCTGGCGGTCTTGGCAGCGTCGGCGGTGCTGGCGGTCTTGGCAGCGTCGGCGGTGCTGGCGGTCTTGGCAGCGTCGGCGGTGCTGGCGGTCTTGGCAGCGTCGGCGGTGCTGGCGGTCTTGGCAGCGTCGTCGGTGCTGGCGGTCTTGGCAGCGTCGGCGGTGCTGGCGGTCTTGGCAGCGTCGGCGGTGCTGGCGGTCTTGGCAGCGTCGGCGGTGCTGGCGGTCTTGGCAGCGTCGTCGGTGCTGGCGGTCTTGGCAGCGTCGGCGGTGCTGGCGGTCTTGGCAGCGTCGGCGGTGCTGGCGGTCTTGGCAGCGTCGGCGGTGCTGGCGGTCTTGGCAGCGTCGGCGGTGCTGGCGGTCTTGGCAGCGTCGGCGGTGCTGGCGGTCTTGGCAGCGTCGGCGGTGCTGGCGGTCTTGGCAGCGTCGGCGGTGCTGGCGGTCTTGGCAGCGTCGGCGGTGCTGGCGGTCTTGGCAGCGTCGGCGGTGCTGGAGTCGTCGTTGCTGCCGCTGCCACCGCCGCCGCCGCCGCCGCCGCTGTTGAGCTCCAAAGAGTGGGCCGCCGCCTGAGGCTGCGAGGGGCCCTGGGGATCTGTGGCCTGAGGGGGGCCGTTTGACGGGGCCCCGGCGCCGGGGGGCCGCGGCCCCACGGCCTCGTACACGTCCACCGTCGCGCAGAACACGGCGGTGCGCGGGGCCGGCGCGTAGGTCGTGTGGTCGGGGCAGATGGCCTGCGACGTCCCGGAGCACAGGGCGTCCAGCGGCTGGTCGCAGCGGAGGATGGGGACGTTGTGGGCCTTGGCGGCGTGGCGCAGCTTGCGGTCCACCGCGCCCAGGGCCTGGACCCACTGCAGGTGCGTCTGGGCCCCGCCCCCCACCGCCCGCACGCAGATGGGGTTGAAGATGAGGACAGGGGCCTGCGAGGCAGGGGCATCGGAAGGGGAGGAGGGGGGGGACTTGCCCTCAGAGACGTGGGACGCAGCTGGGGACACAGGGGCCCTATGTAATCGGTTTTGGTGTCCCCTGCCGCGGGGGGGGGGGGGGGGGGATGCAAGTTGAGACGGCGAAAGATGCGATGGGGAAAAAAATGCAAACGAACGCATTTGTATTTTGTCCGCCCCCCTCGTCAAAATGGTGCACGTGACACAACCTTGTCCATGGATGGCCACAATACAAGGAAACTGAAGGCAAGACAGAAGCCAAACAAAATGCGCAAAAAACATGCATTTGCATCCCCCCCACCCCCCTGCCCCCGCTTTGGAGCACAAGGCCTCGGTCTCTGATTGTTTGCCTTTGGCGGCGCCTATGTGCCTCTCGCCACTGCTCATTCTGACCCTCTGTGGGTCCGAACGTGTTTTGGTTGTGTCAACGGAGCCCGCGGATGACTTGTCCTGTTTGACTACTCCGGGGGGTCGGCCGTCCCGGAGACGGGCTGTTGGCTTGTGCCGTTGACCAGGGGCATCCAGATGCACAATCCGAGTCCGTGCGGGGGTTTGGCGACCCCAGCACTGACTTGAGCGCGCTGGGGTGTGCGTCTGCAGGATCATGTTCCTGACAGGGGCTTCTAACACCCACAATGATTCTTTCCCGGTTTTCCTTTCCTTCGGGGGGGGGGGGACCCCAACATATACGGCGCGAAATGATACCCACGTCGTGCTGATCGTTTTGACTACACATTTGTGGGGGAAAACTTTCGGTGGAAAAAACTTTTTCGGGCCCAAATTTGTGTTCCGGCGCCTTCAGCGCCAACATAGATTGCTGCACAAAACAAAGGGCCCGGCACGGAAGCCCATCCCCCCCCCGCGCGCCTTCAGGGGGCATCCGTGCTCTGCCCCGCCCCCCAACCCCCCGCCCCCCTGGAGCAATTGTCAGACCGCCCACACATCACATGGATTGATTGCACAAATCTGAGGCCTGCCTTGATGGCTTCCACAGAGGTCTCCGGTGCCAAACCGCATAGTCGCAGGCATGGCGGCCGTCCACTGGGGGGTCCACTGGGGGCGCGCGCGCGCGCGCGTGCGTGTGGTCCGTGCGTCTGTGTGTCTGTGCGAGTGTGTGCGTATCTGTGTGTGCGGGTGTGAAGGGGTGAGGGTGTGGGATCGACGGCATCAGCCGGCCTCCATCCTCCGAAGCGCTGCAACGAGCCTCCTCCACAAGGCCAGCGTACCTGATCCAGCGTCTCCTGCAGCAGCGCCCGGTCCTCGATGTCGAAGCAGATGAGGATGCCGCACGCGCCCTTGTCCGTGTGGATGATCCCGACGTCGGCCCCGGGGCAGCCCTCGGCGCGGCTCGTCAGGTTGCGCTTGCGGTACGCGCCGATGACGCCCCCGTTGCGGCCCAGGGCCACGCACGTCACGTAGCGGCGGCCGTCGGGGCCGACCTCCGGCAGCGTGCCCAGGAGGGCGTGCACGCGGTGCGCCCGGCAGAGGGCGGCCATGGCCTGCACCGCCGGGACCGCGTGCAGCGCCCCCGTGCGGCCCTCCTCCGTGATCCACCCCTCGGGAACAGCAGGAAGTCCAGCGGCTCGCCGGACGTCGCGCGGTGCGTCGCGAGGGCGGCGCGCACGAGGGCGAGGGACTCGTCGGTCGGGCCCGACGGGACCTGGAAGACCAGCACCCGCACCGCGTCGCGGTGCGCGTGGGCGGTGCCTAGCGGGCACGGCGGGGCCGGCGGGGGCGGGGGCGCGGGGCGCCGCCACGTCCCGTCCGGCGACCGCTGCCACGCGCCGGAGGCCGCGGCGCCCGCCGGCGGAGGGGGCGGGGGGGCGGGGGGCGCGGAGGGAGGACAGGGGGGGGCGGGGGGGGCGGGGGGCGCGGAGGGAGGACAGGGGGGGGCGGGGGGGGTCGGGGCCGCAGGGGGGGCGGCGGCTCGAGGGCGGCGCAGACCGCGCCCGCCTCCAGCCCCGCGGCGGCGAGCTCCTCCCGCAGCACCGCCCACACCCCCTCGAGGTACGCGGCGCTGATGCGCCCGCAGCCCGCGGCCCACACGTCCTGCCAGTCCTCCTCCGCCATGGCCCCCAGGCCCTCTTTGAGGCGGAGCAGGGGCGCGGGCCCCAACGCGACGAAGGCGCCGACGCACGCGACCATCCCCCGCGCGACGCACGCGGC
This sequence comes from Eutreptiella sp. 'Long Island Sound 2002', assembly GCA_964036045.1. Classification (NCBI taxonomy): domain Eukaryota; phylum Euglenozoa; class Euglenophyceae; order Eutreptiales; family Eutreptiaceae; genus Eutreptiella; species Eutreptiella sp. 'Long Island Sound 2002'. The sequence continues at coordinate 146,525,053 of OZ038378.1, forward strand.
CGCGCCGGGGCCCAGGACGGCCGCGTGCTCGGGCCCGGCCACCGCCTCGAGAACGCTCCGGACGTACGGGTTGGCCCCGATGGCGGGGTCGCGGAGCTGCGCGGGGCCGGGGCCGGCGAAGGCCGGCAGAAGGGAGCGCAGGAGGGTGCGCAGGCGGCGGCAGTAGGCCGCGTAGGTGTCCGGGTGCTGGACGGGGTCGATGGTGGTGACGGCGCAGTCGACGAGATACAGGCGGTGGTCCAGCGCGTTGCAGATGACGTTGCCGGGGTTGCCCAGGTTGTCCCACAGGTCCGCGCACGGGAGGCTGTCGCCGTTGTTGATGACCGCGTTGAAGAGCACCGCCCGCCCCACGTGGTACATCGCGCAGTCCGCTGCGCGCGCGTGCGGCGCGCCGCACGCCAGTGCCGCGACGCGCGCGCCCGCCTGCAGGCTGCGCCCGGGCACCCGCTGCTGCACCGTCAGCTGCGGGCGGTTGAGGCCCTTGTCCAGGGCGCGGGCCATGACCACTGCGTCGGCGCCGGAGGCCGGGAGGCCCCGCACGGCGGCCCGGAGGTCGTGCCAGGGCTGCGACGGCCAGAACGCCACGGCGGAGGTCGGGTGGGGCACGCGCAGCAGGTCCGCCAGCGCGGCCGCGTACGCCTCCTGCGCGACGGTGGCCGAGCCCTTCAGAACGCGGTGGTGGTCCGCGAAGTCGATGAAGAAGACGGTGCCCGAGGCCCCCTCCTCCGGCCGCGCGATGGAGAGCGCGCCGTCCCACACGAGCAGTTCCGCCGCCGTGGGGCGGCGCGTGTGGCACGTGCGCTGCGGCGGGGGCGGCGGGGGGGCCGGGGGCGCGGCCTTGAGGCGGAAGGGGACGCCGACCGGGGGCGGGGGGGGCGCGGGGGGCGGGGGGGCCGTCGGGGGGGTGTCACCGCCGGCGGTGTGCGTGGGAGCGGGGGCTGAGGGCGGTGGAGGGGGCGGTGGAGGGGGCGGGGCGGCGGAGGGCCTCTGTCCGACGACGCTTCCGGCGTTCGGGGGTGGCGGCGGCGGTGGAGGGGGCGGGGGCGAGGGCGGGGGGGCGGACGGAGGAGGCGGCGGAGCGCACGCGGCCGAACGGGGCTCTGGGGTCCGGGCCGGGGGCGGCGGCGAGGGGGCGGGGGGGGGCGACGCCGGGGGGTCGGGCGGGGGACCGGCGTCGCAGGGGACGTCCCCGAACGCCGCGGGCCAGCGGCGCCGCGCCGCCGCGGCCCACGCCCCCCACGCGGCCCGCACGGCCCCGCACAGGTCCGCGGGCAGCGGGACCCCGCCCTCGGCCACGCTCAGGCGGTGCAGCGCGGCCCACACGGTGGCGTTCGTGCGCGGCTCCACGAGCGGGAGCGCCCTCAGGCGCGCGACGGCGGCGCGCGCGAGCGACTTGCTCTCGGCGCGGCCCTCCGCCGCGTCGCCCGCGCCGCGCGCGAGGCCGGTCACGATCCGGTGCACGAGGCCGTGCAGGCCCTCGGCCTCGCGGCGGTACCGGCCGAGGATGTCCCGCAGCCAGTCCGGGTCGGCGGCGGCAGGGGGCAGGGCCAGGGAGGCGTGCTCCCCGTCCAGCGTCCGCAGCACCGCCGCGGCGTAGGCGCTGCAGTTCTCGCGGATCGCGCGGTACTGGTCGTCGGTGGCGGTCTGCTCCTGCGGCAACACTTTGTGGTCTTCGGAGGTGCGGATGTGGAGGAGGTGCACCTGCAGTCCCGCGGGGGTGGGGGGGGGTTGAGGTAGAGGCAGGTCCCCGGCGCCAGGGCACCATCACGCGTCACAGGCCCCAGGACGGGCCCCCGCCCGGGGGCCAACGGGCTGTTGGTCAAGCGCTAGGCGACCGAACTACACGACCGCCGTGGGCAGTGATTCGGAGGAAAGGGACCTCAGAGGCGGCCCCAGCAGCGGTTAGGCAGGCGGTTGGAGGAGGTTGCCGAAGCGGTTGGGGGGCGGTTACTGTCGGTTACAAATGCCATTGAGGCTGGCACTTGGCGTCAGGGGGACAGTGGCTGGGCATAGGCTGGGCCCTCACCCCCTTCCGATGCATCTCTGGCATTGGGTCATGGCCCATGCAGCGCTTGAAGGGTCGGGGGGAGGGGGGTGCTCCCCGCCCTTTGGCGGGACGGACAGCCCTGCCGTCGGGCTTCCGTCCGTCCCTAACGTGGTCGCCCCGGCCACGGGCCATCGCCGGCCCACAGCCCTGAGCCCAGACACGGGGCATGCCACATGCTGCCCACCCCTTTTCCGCGGGGACGGAACAGCCCCCGCCGGAAGGACGCCAGGGGGGGGGGGAGAGGGTTGGCACAAGGCCTCGGTATTCGGTTGTTTGCGAAGGAGGGCCTGGGCGAGAGCGAGGGCCCCAAGGCCCGTCACCGGCATCACCGGGTGGGGTTGGCACAAAGCCTCGGTATCTGATTGTGTGCCTTTGGCAGCGCCTATGTGCCTCTCGCCACTGCTCATTCTGACCCTCTGTGGGCCTGAACGTGTTTTGGTTGTGTCAACGGAGCCCCCGGATGACTTGTCCTGTTTGACTACTCCGGGGGTCGGCCGTCCCGGAGACGGGGCTGTTGCCCATGCCGTTGACCAGGTGCATCCAGAGGCACACTCCGAGTCCGAACCCCGGGAGACCCCGGGTTCGAACCCTGGGGCCGTCACGACCCCCCGGGGCAGTGGCGCGGGGGCGGGAGGCGCATGCGGGGCCAATGAAGCGAGGGGCGGTCTGGGGCACCCCCTGACGGACGAGGGCAGTGCTGTGCAGGCCAAGCGATCGCACATCGCTTGGCACTGCACAGCACTGCCAGACCTCTGCAGGCACCGGTCATCTCTGTGGGGTGTGCCGTGGGGGGACGCCGGTGGGTGGGGCGTAGGGGAGGGCAGCCGTGGGGGTCAAGGGCGAAGCTGGATCAGGCCATTGCTGAGGCACCCCCCCCCGACCGGGGGGGGGGGGTTCGGGGTCCTGCCAGACCCCAGCCGACTCCCTGTGTGACATTCCGTCCGGTTGTTGCTCCTTTACGGGGCCCTGGACAGTCACCCGCTCTTCCCTTCGCATGTTGCGTCGGGTCGCTGCGTTCTGTCGGCCGCTGCGGCCGGTGCTCCCGCTGGTGTCGTTTCCGCGTTCGCGGAGCCCAGTAGTTGGTGTGCTGGGGCTGCGCTGAATGTGGCGGGATGTGCCGTTTGCGTGTCAGCGGCGCCCAATAGTTGGCGTATTGAGGATGTGCTGGTTGTTGCCGGGGTCGTTTGACTGTTTTTGCTGTCCACACACCTCTGTCCACAGGCCGTCCATAGCCTGCCTCGCTGTGTTTCTGTGCGGCCCAGGTGCCCTGTTCCCCCCCTCAGTCCCGCGCAACAAAAGTGACATTCAAAAAAAAAAAAAAAAAAAAAAAAAGAGGCCCGGAATTGGAGGCCGATTTCAGGGACACAAACTTGTTTTTGGCCTCTGACAACGGGCCTGGGCAGGGGGTGGGACGCAAGGGGGCGGGGCATACGGTGGGGCCCCGCGATGAGAAGCACGGGACGAGGCACCTCAGTCTCCGGAAGCGACCGCATCCAGAAGCAGAACAACGCGAACTCGCAGTGCAGCACGTGGGCCACCTCCTCGTGGTCCCCCTCCGCGATGCTGCGCCCCACGGCCGGGCTGGCGTACGCGGCGCTCGAAAGCCCCGGGACCAGCAGCCCGAACTCGGCGAGCTGGTTGTCGACGAAGACCACCGCCTCGAACAGGCCGCTGCCGCTCAGCGCGCGCACGACGCTCAGCTTCGACTCGTTCTCCAGTCGCACGCTCAGCGGGGACGGAGGGAGCGCGGACCCGCGGATGCTGATGCCCAGGGCCCCGTCAAGCGTGAAGCCCCGGTCCCTCGAGAGCTTGAAGACGTGCTCGCTTCCCTCGCCGATGCCGAAGTAGGGGCGGAACTCCGCCAGGACCGGCTGGTGGAGACCACCCTAGAAAGGGAGGGAGGGAGGGATGGAGGGAGGGATGGAGGGAGGGAGGGAGGGAGGGAGGGAGGGAGGGAGGGAGGGAGGGAGGGAGGGAGGGAGGGAGGGAGGGAGGGAGGGAGGGAGGGAGGGAGGGAGGGAGGGAGGGAGGGAGGGAGGGAGGGAGGGAGGGAGGGAGGGAGGGGGCCGGGTGCCAAGAGCCCCGGTTTGACGGAGATGGAGGTGCTGCGCACCATACCCGGAGTGAGAGGGCCCATCGGGGGCGGGGGGTGGGGGGTATGGATACCGTTCCTTGCCTCCCATGACGCCTTGTTCTAGGAGCATACCCCCCCGCCCCGTGTGACATTCCGTCGGGTTGTTGTTCCTTTACGGGGCCCTGGACAGTCACCCGTTCTTCCCTTCGCATGTTGCGTCGGGTCGCTGCGTTCTGTCGGCCGCTGCGGCCGGTGCTCTTGCTGGTGTCGTTTCCGCGTTCGCGGAGCCCCGTCGTTGGTGTGCCGGGGCTGTGCTGGATGTGGCGGGATGTGCCGTTTGCGCGTCAACGGCGCCCAGTAGTTGGCGTATTGGGGGTTGTGCTGGTTGTTGCCGGGGTCGTTTGACTGTTTTTGCTGCCCACACACCTCCGTCCACAGGCCGTCCATACCACCACCACCCCACACACACCGCAGCGGGTATCAAAGGTTCCTGTTGTTTCAGGGCCTTGGAGCCCCGCGTGTGGACTGCATTGCCAAATCGCCCCCTCGCCTCCTCGCACGCCACGGGACCAGCCCGGGCTTCACCGCGACACAACAAAGGCACATCGCAAAACGCTGCAACGCACCCTCATTTGAGGGTTGTCAAGAGGTCTGCGTGAAGGTACAACGGCACTCTGCATGAGTGCACTAGGGAGGGGCCCCAACAAACGTGCAGTGGAACTGCAGACATGCGTACAGTACTCGAAATATGTGGGGTCCACGAGAACATGCTCTTGGAGATCCACTCTTCACTTGCACCTGGGCCTTGGACCACAACGTGTGCGTGCGTGCGAGTACGCACTCGAAAAAAGGATATGCTCTGCCCAAGACGAAGTGCAAAGAGAGGGAAATGGACGCTCAGAATTGTGTGCACAAGTTGCTCATCACTTGTCTCACAGCCTGAATGAACCATTGGTTCTGCCCAGTGCTCGCCATTTGTGAAGTTGTTCCTTCGCGGTGCAGCAAAGTGCAACAAGAAGTTCGCACCAATCCTGAGCTGCCTTGTCCTTTTCCATCGTGCCACACTTTGCATGGGGCTGTGGTAAACCAGGGGCTTGGCTAATGCCCGCCTGGGAATCTGCCAGGCAATCGACGGTTGTGGTGCAATGGACACCGTGTGTGCGGCATCGGCGTCTGGTACCATTTAGTACCCCCCCCCCCCCTTTGTATAAGCTACGCAAAAGTCCCAAATTAACACGGTCCCTACGCCTACTGTAGCTTGGACAAGGGCGTAGACGCCCGGGTTCACAAAGAGAAGATTGCCTGGTGAGCTGGTGCGAGAAAGGGGAATAGAATGCACAAATATCCCCAAAATAAGAGCTCTGTGGGTTCAATTGGGCAAACACTCACAGCAAATGTGTCCATGACCCTACGTGACTGGCAAATTTGTCACCAACCCCATGTCTCATGTGGCCACACTACATTTGTACTGAATCAAATTAGGTACCAAATTACTACGGTCCCCACGCCTACTGTAGCTTGGACAAGGGCGTAGCTTATACAAAGGGGGGGGGGGGTATGATGAACGGGGTTTGGGCAGGGTCTCGGGGGCGGTTGTGGTGCTCTTGGCCAAGGGCTTTGGGGTTGGTTTCGATGGAGGGCATGGTCGGATGAATGCGCACCACAACCCTTGAGTGCCTCCTTGAACATCCTTCATCTGGGCTCAAAGGGGTTATCACTGGATGACGCAGACCGCCTTTGAGGATGATGAACCGAGCTATTGAGTGACACCATCCAAGAACCACTGAGTTGCCTTGAAAAATGCATTAGAGCTCATAGTGTTGTGGGAAAACAGCATTTCGGGTGAAGAAACCAAAAAAAACGGCCTTTTTTGTTTTATAAAAAAAAACCTAACCTCATCTAACCACTGTTTTTGGTGTCGGGGTGTCGCCGGTGTCCGGGACACCCGTTTCGCTCATCCCTTGTGATGCACTGCAAAGGACGTCCGTGAACACCCGTTTGACGGGATACAGTGGCCCTGGTGACGCTGATACCGACCGGCGAAAGGGACTGACAACGGCAACCAGCAGGAGCAGGCAAAGCAAACTGGATGAACAGGGCACAAGAACAGGCACACACGGCCCATGCAAGCAAGCCACACCCCACGGGATCACCGCCTCGACGGGTCTATACATGGCCCTTCCGGGCTATTGTTGGGTCTGGTGGCAGTGGTGGGGTCAGCCGGCGGCCTAACGGAGCGGGCTGGGGGGGGGGGGGGGGCTGGGTTCAGCATAGGGGTGATGGATGGCGGCCACCGAACTGGCTGTGTGATCCGCCAAGAAAAAAGTAAAAGGAATTCAAAGAACATTGCTTGGCAACACACTCTTCTGTTTTCCTTTTGCTCCAGGACTGCCATCAGGGGATGTGGACAGTGTTCCACAAAGGAGAGCCACACATCTTGGAGCACCGTCCTGTAGATGTCATGGTTGGGCTCCCTGTGTGTAGGACCTTGCCCCAACCGGGAATCGAACCTGGTACCCAAGGCGGCGCACAGACCACCTCAATCACCAAACCTGGTAGCTCAAGGCGGGAATGTGACCGGTGCCGTAATGAAAAAAAAAAAAACTCGGAGTGTCCAATACGCCCTACAATGGCGGTTGGTGGGTAACCGATGCGGTTGGTGGGTAACCGATGGCGGTTGGTGGGTACCCGATGGCGGTTGGTGGGTAACCGATGGCGGTTGGTGGGTAGCCACCAAACATCAGAGAGTGGATGTGATAGTAAAAAAAAAGGGGTGAGCGTCCTTATGGCACCCCCTGATGTGACCTATCGTTGACGCTTATTTCCAGAGAACATGCCTTCACCGCAACGATGGCTCAAGCCCTGATGCCAGCTGCACTATTCTGGGCCCAGAGGGCCTGGAGCAGAAGAGGGGGTGGGGTGGGGTGGGGCATTGGGTTGACCGAGCCGGGGATCCGTGACCCAACCCCAGGAGCAGGCGAAGGACCCAAAGAGTTGCTGCCTGAGCAATGGCGTTGCCTGTCGCAGTACAAAGAGGCGAGCGGAGACTGCTGCGAGCCGCACGCATCTGAAGACAGACTGACAGTCGGACAGACAAGTGGGCAGGCGGGCAGGCAGACGAAAAGAGAGGGTGGGCCTGAGTGGGGGGGGGGCAGCAAAGGAGGAAGGGGAGAAGGCAGGCAGCAGAGGGGGCAGGCAGGTCGGAAGTGGGGACGAGAGGCAGAGCGAGAGTAAAAGATGAGAGTTGGGGAACAAGACGGAGGGGGGAGGGGCATCAAGGTGCGAGAGGAGAGAGAGGGGGGGGAGGGAGATACGCACAGACATACATCTGGACAAATACACACACAAACAGAGAGCGAGAGAGAGAGAGAGAGAGAGAGAGAGAGAGACAGAGAGAGAGAGAGAGAGAGAGAGAGAGAGAGAGAGAGAGACAGAGAGAGAGAGAGAGAGAGAGAGAGAGAGAGAGAGAGAGAGAGACAGAGAGAGAGAGAGAGAGAGAGAGAGAGAGAGAGAGACAGAGAGAGAGAGAGAGAGAGAGAGAGAGAGAGAGAGAGAAGAGAGAAGAGAGAGAGAGAGAGAGAAAGAGAGAGAGACTGAGAGAGGAGAGAGAGAGGAGAGAGAGAGAGAGAGGGAGAGAGAGCGAGAGAGAGAGAGAGAGAGAGAGAGAGAGAGACAGAGAGAGAGAGAGAGAGAGAGAGAGAGAGAGAGAGAGAGACAGAGAGAGAGAGAGAGAGAGAGAGAGAGAGAGAGAGAAGAGAGAGAGAGAAAGAGAGAGAGACTGAGAGAGAGAGAGAGAGAGAGAGAGAGAAAGAGAGAGAGACTGAGAG
>OZ038378.1:146533200-146535700 GCA_964036045.1 Eutreptiella sp. 'Long Island Sound 2002'
GGGGGGGAGGAGAGAGAGAGAGAGACAGAGAGAGAGAGAGAGAGAGAGAGACTGAGAGAGAGAGAGAGAGAGAGAGAGACTGAGAGAGAGAGAGAGAGAGAGAGAGAGAGAGAGAGAGAGAGAGAGAGAGAGAGAGAGAGACTGAGAGAGAGAGAGAGAGGGGGAGAGAGGGAGAGAGAGAGAGAGAGAGAGAGAGAGAGAGAGAGAGAACTGGTACCATCCTGGGCGCTCCTAGGGTCTCAGTCCGCGTTCAGGCTGAGATCGGGAGTGCTGTTACAGGGTGGAGTACCGTCAGGCCATCCCCGGGTAGCACGGGAGATGGTGGGGCAACCCCTGGCTTCCCTTGTTGCGGGGGTGACCGGTTTATGGGGTGTGTGTCTTAAGTCCCTGGGTGCTACATTGGGTACTGGTTTCCAGGCTGTTTGGGTGTTGGTGGGGTGGAGCACGGCCAAGGGCCTGGTTCGTTAAGCACAGCACTTTGGCTGAAGCGGTTCACTGATCTGGTGCTGCATGCCTGCCACTCCTTGTGATTTGTTGTCAGGCAACAATGGGGTTCGTGGGGAGTGATCATTCGCGCTATGGTGCAGTTTTAACACATGCAGCAGTGGGACTTCGAAGGAAGATATGGGGCAACGAGGGTTAGAAAGTCCTCATGGAGGAGATCGAGTTTGGCGTCTTGCTATTTTGCTGCAGTCTGTTTTCTCGGCTCGCGCCGGTTACAGTCAGCAGAACTTCGACTTGTGCCAGGTGTGTGCAGTGTGGTGTCAAAGGGAGTGGGCAGAATACGGAGGGGACAAGAGTGAGTGGCACGAGTTCAGAACATTCGCTCCAGCAGGGAGATAAAGGGCCTAGCCGTGACTCAGGTTCGGGGGTCCTCCGGCTTCAGGGCTCAATCCGCGACCCCACTCGGTGGGAGTCCTCCGGAGACCACCGGTACACAGGGCGGCTGCGACTCATAATCAGTGGTCCTCCAGCCAGCGTCCGGTGATCTGGTGGTTCAGAACGGGCTGCGACTTCCCGAGGGAGGTCCTCCAGCCAGTGGCAGGAAGGCACACAGGACGCGAAGGCACACAGGACGCGGCATCTGGACGCCGGATCCCTTGAACCTTGGGCGACCCCCCCCCTGGTGCCCAAAACAAACACAACGGTCAATCTTTGGCCGAACCAGGGGGGTTAGCTCAGGGGGACGGGGTGATGGTTCTGCCACTGCCCTCAAGCCAGCGTCGGGTGATCTGGTGGTTCAGGACGGGCTGCGACTTCCCGAGGGAGGTCCTCCAGCCAGTGGCAGGAGGGCACACAGGAATTCTGAGCCGCGGCATTGTAACTGTGCCCTCCGGCTAGAATTACAGCGTGACCGCGACCCTCTCAGTAGGGTGTCCTCTGGCAGTCGGAAGTCATAACGGGACGTGACACTCTTCTCTGCGCTTATCTCAGGATGTCTATCGGCAAGGACGCGTGGAAGAAGCTACAGGCATCAGCAAAGCGGGACAGCCTCAATGGGTACGACCTGTGGCCGATCGACTCAGTGGCCCGTGGCAAAGACAAGGAGCTCCTGATCACCGGGGTGCACAGGCCATCTGGCGAGAACGTGCTGTCTGTGCCGATACGGGAAAACCTGATCCATACTCTGGCGTTCTTCTGGTTTTTTATTTCTGGCAACGCCTCCGACACTCAGCGGGCCTGGGTGCAAGATGCAGAGCCTGATCGATCGGTGTGGAGCATTTACACGCTGCTGCGAGATCTTCAAGCTCAGCTGGACACCATCACCACGGTTGAGGCGGCTGGGAAGTGGCAGGCCAACATCATAGAGGAATGCGATTGTCCGGGACTTCGAGGGCAATTGGCGGCTCTACCGTTGGAGGATTTCCTGACGACTTTGGACGCAACGAATCTGAAGGTGAGCCCACAAACCGACGTAGTACGACTTTGGTACTGACTTTGGTACTTTGGTACAAAGTACTGATGGGGTCAAAGATCGACAGGACCTACTCATCATTGTTTGAGTATACTAAGGATGGTCAGGGTCTGTTGTCCGTGCTCACGAAATTCTGGAGCAAGAAGACGGCTCTGGAACAGGCGGATATTGAGGACGATTTGATCTCATGGATAGGAGTGATCAGAGAGGAGTTTGGGGAGAGTGACGCTACCAAGAGCAAGCAAGACACCCTGAGCCGCATGCGATGAAGGCCTGGGCGGTCAGATGTGCGGCTGATGGAAAGGATTTGGACTGGTCGAGCTTCATCATGAGTGGATCTATGGAGTTAAATTCTCACGACGACGACGAGCATAGTGAGCTTATGTCCGTGCTCTTGACTCGGGGGTTGACAAGGCCGTAGTGGGGTCGGAGGCTCAGGAGCAGACGACCAGGAAGATGTTCATCATGGCTGTCACGAAGTGTAAAACCAACGAAAGGAGGGCAGAGCTAGCAGAGGGTTCGAGAAAGTGGCTGGCCACGTCTCCGAGAGCAAAAAGGCGGCAGAGTCGTTCCTCAAGGCAAGAG
>OZ038378.1:146540700-146649074 GCA_964036045.1 Eutreptiella sp. 'Long Island Sound 2002'
GGTACGACCTGTGGCCGATCGACTCAGTGGCCCGTGGCAAAGACAAGGAGCTCCTGATCACCGGGGTGCACAGGCCATCTGGCGAGAACGTGCTGTCTGTGCCGATACGGGAAAACCTGATCCATACTCTGGCGTTCTTCTGGTTTTTTATTTCTGGCAACGCCTCCGACACTCAGCGGGCCTGGGTGCAAGATGCAGAGCCTGATCGATCGGTGTGGAGCATTTACACGCTGCTGCGAGATCTTCAAGCTCAGCTGGACACCATCACCACGGTTGAGGCGGCTGGGAAGTGGCAGGCCAACATCATAGAGGAATGCGATTGTCCGGGACTTCGAGGGCAATTGGCGGCTCTACCTTTGGAGGATTTCCTGACGACTTTGGACGCAACGAATCTGAAGGTGAGCCCACAAACCGACGTAGTACGACTTTGGTATGCGGCGTGCAGCTGCCTGGGGAAAGGGATCCAGAAGCCGGTCTTAATGAATTTGGCCTCCGATGCAACTGGTGAGGTTGGAATGGGCAAGGTTCTGCGTCCGAGCCCTCTGACTCTAGTGGATATGGGTAATGCTCTGAAGACTTTGAGGGCCCGCATCAAGAACACCACCAGACTGAAGGTGTCCGACACCATAAGAACCGAGGTGGTTCAGCCCTCGCGAAACTGGAAGGCCCTAATGAAGGAGCCCGGTGTGATTCACGGTGAGAAGACCACTTTGCAGCAGTTCGATGCGGTGTTGTCCTTGACCTCTGAGCAAGCAGTGCGACGGGCAGTGAATGGACTCAAAGTACTGATGGGGTCAAAGATCGACAGGACCTACTCATCATTGTTTGAGTATACTAAGGATGGTCAGGGTCTGTTGTCCGTGCTCACGAAATTCTGGAGCAAGAAGACGGCTCTGGAACAGGCGGATATTGAGGACGATTTGATCTCATGGATAGGAGTGATCAGAGAGGAGTTTGGGGAGAGTGACGCTACCAAGAGCAAGCAAGACACCCTGAGCCGCATAGGAGAAGCGATGAAGGCCTGGGCGGTCAGATGTGCGGCTGATGGAAAGGATTTGGACTGGTCGAGCTTCATCATGAGTGGATCTATGGAGTTAAATTCTCACGACGACGACGAGCATAGTGAGCTTATGTCCGTGCTCTTGAGCTCGGGGGTTGACAAGGCCGTAGTGGGGTCGGAGGCTCAGGAGCAGACGACGAGGAAGATGTTCATCATGGCTGTCACGAAGTGTAAAACCAACGAAAGGAGGGCAGAGCTAGCAGAGGGGTTCGAGAAAGTGGCTGGCCACGTCTCCGAGAGCAAAAAGGCGGCAGAGTCGTTCCTCAAGGCAAGAGTAGGACAGTATGGGGCAGTGGAGCTGCCCACCGGGAGAGTGCGGGTAGCCCAGCAGGATGGCAGGACAGTCATCAGGGTGGCCTGGATGACCTCGACGGAGGCATCGTTGACTGATGTGCGGGTATTTATAGAGAAGGTATTCGGTCAGGCAATGGCACTGAACGAAAAGCATGAGCGACATGGTTGGGGACTACTGAGAGTACCCCAGTCCCAGTTGGACAAACTACTGGGAGAGGACCCTCAGCGCTCGTTTGTTTCTGATGACCAGAAGGTGGAGCTGGACGTTAGGTCCAGGAACTCAGCCAAGGGGAAGTATTTCATGGACGCAAATCACTGGGCAGCAATGGCCCTGAGCGAGGAAGTGGTGCGTCGCCGACCGATTCCAGAGCCGGAGATCCAGGATGACGTCAAGCGAAGAAGAGTGACTGATGGAGCGGGATCCTATCAAAGAGGAACTGGGTTCCTGAACAGGTATGACGACAGGAGCAGAGAGCCGGACCACGTGTTGCTGCGGTATCACAAGGAATCGTCGGCGAGACACAATAGAGATCAAGCGAGCTTTGGCAAAGGAGTCGAAAAAGGAAGGGAAGGCCCATCCGGTTGGGGCAAAGGTCGTGGCACTGGCGCAGGAGCGGGTCGGGGCAAGTTTTGAATCCCAGCATGGCTGCCGGCGACCTGCCTGGTGAGTGCACCCCTCGTCGAAGTACTGCAGGTCATGGCAGGATATGGTGTGACTCCTAGGGACCTGGCAGGGGACATCTGGTGGGAAAAACTGTCTCAGACGCAGAAGGAGGCTCAGCACGGGGCATGGACCACAGGGTATGCTGAAAGTATAGGTCCCATGGCGTGCTGGGACTGTGGAGTGGTCCAAGAGGCAGACTTGGAACGATTTCATTGCTTCATCTGCGGCGGACGCGGAGCGCTACGGTTGGGGGAGGCCCGCAGCAGTACGGAACTAGTGTCGTCTCCATGGAGCGGCCTGTTCGAGTGCATCAAGGGGCAGTGGACCCCGCCAATCCGTTACGAGATGATGAATCAACTCAAGGATTTTGCGCAGGCCCTGAGGCAGCACAAGAAGAGACTCAAGCAGGACACCTCAGTCTCGGTGCCGTTAATACTGCCGTCTTCTACTCTCTTGGTGTATCACGGGGGAAACGAAGACCTGTCAGGGATGTCAGAGTCCATGGACTCAGTGCAGACGGACCAGTGGATCTTGAAAGGAGACCTATGCTCAACTTGCGGCAGGTTTGTGGCGACAACAGCTTCCATATTGCGCACCGGGGTTGGGGTGCTTCGAGTATGCGTACACCAAGGGTCGGGGGATCCATTGGTGAAGAAGGACTGGTCCAAGCGTACTTCCTGGGGCTGTGGGTCTCAGTCCCTGCCGGGAGGGGTGCCAGTCAGACTCCAAGGAACGCACATTCCACCTGAGATGAGTCTACCGCCATCCGGCATCCGCAGTTGCCGGTCATGGATGCAGCAGTTTGCACCGCATCTGCCGGAACGGCATGACCCAGGGGCAGAGACCATGGTGGACATACTGACTCTTCAAATTGGGGGTGGAACGGAGAAGGTCGAAGTGGTGAGAGACTGGATGGTAGGACTAGCGCCATCAGTGGCGCTGTTGCAGGAATTATGGGATCTGGAGCTGAAGCATGTTGACTGGGCTAGAAAATATCACGTCGTGGAAGGCGAGAAGGGGCAAGGACTGGGGTTGGCTGTGTTAATAGAGAGGTACCTTCTCTCCCCCGACGACAATGTCTGGACGCTGCTGAACGAAGAGTACGCACTGGTGGTGGCCTTTATAGCAGCGGATGGCAAGTTATGGGCGGTAGGGTCCATTCACCTGAGACCCGGATCCTCTGTCACCGAAAAGAAGATGCAGCTGCGGGAGACGGCTTTGGCTTGTCAAGTGGTGCGGCCTGATGCGCTGTTCCTTGGCGGCGACTTCAACGGGACTTTTGAGGGAGAGCGATCACCGCTCCGACAATTCACGGAGGGGTCGAGGACATGGTCTTCGCTGGGGTTGCGGTATGTTGGAGATCCAGCGCAAATAACCAATCAGGTGAAGAGGGGTGGAAAAGTTTCGGAAACATCGATCGATCATGGCTTCGCGGGGGGGCATTTTCGCGATTGCGAACGACATTTAATCCCGGGAGTGGGCTCTCACTTCGCCCAGCTGTTCACAGCGCGTATCCCAGGGCTCTTTGTCCGGCCGTTTGGCTGGAAGAGATATCCTTGGCGCAGAACGGTGGACCGGGATAGAGTAGCCCTGATGGATGCCATGGAGGTTTACTGGTACTGGGCGGCAATTGGAGGGGCTGAGCCGGACCATTTCCTAGGGGTCTACCACCACGTGGCCGACCAACTGATCTACAGGGATCCGACAGGTGTCAGAAACCAGTTTGTGAAACGGCTGAGGTCTGAGGAAGACACAGCAGGACTCTTGGCGTGCAAAAGAAGAGCACTTGCAGCGAAGGAGGAGTTGCTGGAGTTAGGTGTGAAAATTCCTGACAAGGAGGAGTCTGAGAACGTGGGAATCACCAGCGCCACACGCACTCACATGCGGCTGACGCGGGCGTCTCTCACAGTGTTCGGGGGCATCAAAGGGCACCCAGATGAATCGTACGTCGACGTGGAGGAGGAACTGAGGGAGATAAGTCGTCAGGCCGAGGAAAATAATTTATACCGAGGAGAGCTTCTGCAACTCGATATTCTGGAGGAAGCTTATAGAGAGCCGTTATGTAGGGAGCGCTGTGTGGACAGACCGCCGGACGAGTTATGGATTGCAATGAGGCGGCGACGCTTGAACCCAGAGGACCACCACGATAGGAAATTGTTTGCGGAAGAGCTGATCGCGGAGGGGTCCTGTACCATGCGCAGGCTCTGTAAGGTGCTGCGAAGACCCATGACGGACGCCACGGCAATGGATCTACTGCCGTCGTCCCAGTTGAAGCAGGGCGGCATGGTGGCGAGGCACTGCATGCTGAATATAATGGAACAACTGTCAGTGGGTATCGCCTCGATGTTCAACTCAGTGGCGCACTACGGCATTCGCAAGAAGGAGCCCTATTATTACCTCAGCGGGTACAGGCACATTTTCGTAGAAACGTCCATCTCACGTGTGAACACGGCGCTGGACCACTCCTTGCTGAGCGATGTCTGTGAACTGACTGGGCTCTGGGGACCGAATCTCTTCTCGTACCGCAAGGGTTTTAACCCAGCCCAAATGGCCATCATCCTGCGTCGCTGTGCGTACAAGATTCTGGAGATCCATGGGGAGATTTGGCTGCTGGACTGGGACGAGACGGGCGCATTCCCCAAATTGCAACTCCAAAACTTGGATGCCCTGTTGCGAATGGCAGCGAACTGGCGCAGAGTAGACGGTCAGCCCGGTATTTACACGGTGGGACATCCCGAAGAAGAGGATGGAGTTTCGCAGGAGGAAGCGGTATGGTTCTGCCAAGACCGTTTCGATCAGTTCTACCGACGGCAGGTCATCTACCCCGTCACGGAGCATGGCCTCGGAGAGCCGTACGGCGCGGCAGACGGGCTCCTGGAGGGGGACAGTGCAGCACCGGCAGTCTATCAGACAGCCAGTGCAGTGAGGACCCGGTGCAGCCTCGTGTCAGAAGCGGTGCATTTCTCCAAGGGTGACAAGGTGCTCGGAGTCAGCGAGCTCATATTCAGTGACGACCGCAGATTATTCCATTTCCGTAAGGAATACTTTGAGGACCTGACATGGGACCGCATCGAGACGACCAAGAGTGCAGGAGGGATAGTGAACCCGGGCAAGTTAGAACTGTTCCACGCAATGTTGCGCCAAGGGGTCCTGCAGCTGGACGAGGAGGAAGCGAGTGTAGGCCTAATGATGCGAGCCTCCAAGCAGCCTCCAACGTGCATTGGAGTGCCGGTATTCCAAGAAATGAAGCCCCTTCAATGGCTCTCAGCGACGGCGGCGCAGTGGAGGAAGCTGACGCCGAGTATCGTTAGAGCCGATTTCTTGCCCATTAAGACTGTCCGAGTGATCATGGCCTTCATGGTGGCCCGATTCGACTATGCAGCGCCAGCTTACCTCTTTAGAGAGGAATGGCTGAGGGACTTGCAGCTGATCATTGACAGGACTTTCTGCGAGGCGCATGGCCTGTCGATCAGGGTGGCTAAGCTATTCCTGTACCTGCCCCCCCCGCGGGGTGGCACAGGTTGCCCGTGGCTGCCTTTGAGAGCAGAGATGAGGTACTTGCGCCAAGTGCTGAAGATGCCGTACAGCCGCAGTGGACTGGCTCAGATGGTAGCGGATGAGCTGCTCGATGACGAAACTCCCGGGGACGACGTTCAGCAAATTTGGCGCGTGTTGCGGGCATTCAAGATAAAGCTACTGACAGCGAGAGGGGCGCCTCTGCCCAGACCCATGGCGCCCACTGGTGGTAACGACGAGCCCTGGCTGCTTGTGACTGATGGAGGGCTGAGAGGCAGCCGCGGAGGCATTGGAATGGTGCTGGCTAAGGCGGGCCGCATTCTGGAGGTGCGGGGCTTCGGTTTGAGAGTGCACGCGGGCAGTTCAACAGCATTGGAGCAGTTGGCTAAATCGACATGGATTGAGATGCTCGATCACTTGCCAGGGGTCAAACTGGTTGCAGCGGACTCCTCGGCGGGAGCTTTCACGGGCATCAAGCTTCCTTCGTATGGAACCTGGTTAGATGACCTCGTCCGAGGAGCATACGGTAAGTCAGACTTAAAGACATATGGAGAGGCTTGGGTGGAAGCACAGCATGACAGCGGGTTGGCAGAGTTCCTTTCAACTTGCAACCGGTTGGCTGATGAGCAGGCGACAGCACAACTGGAGGCGTCGAAAGAGGGAGAGTTCTTTCTCCCCAAAGAGCTGGTTCCAGGACCGGTCTTCAGCATTGGAGGAGCGGTGGTAGTGGCCTTGGATGAGACGTTGGACCAGATTTACAACGAAGCGATTCGTCATAGGGCTGCAGCAGGACTAGCCGGATGGGATGCCAGGTGGTCGGCCTACGACCAAGTGAAGGCATTCGAAGGAGGGGCCATAGTCTCGTCCAGCTTCAAGAAGTTGATGCTTCTCAGAACGTTGGGGATGCAGATGGAGGTCGCCGGAGAAGGCCAGCAGTGCCACTGGTGTGGGGCGGCGGACTCCCTGCGGGCCTCGCACCTGCAGTTCCACTGCCCAGAGTTCTATCTAAAGTGGGTTCAGGTGACCCACAAGCTGGCAGGGGCGCTTCACAGGCTGGGGGTCTGGTCTCTCGCTCTGGTGTCCGACTTGGAGGTCGTGTTCTCAAGACAGGGTAAGAAATTGTGGATGAGCGTGATGGCGGACGGCGATCTGAACGGGTATCTGCAGCGGAAGGCGCCCGACGACGTTATAGCATTCAGCTGATCAGGAAGGTACTACTCCTCCGGCCCATGGGCCAATGCGTGGAAAGGGAGTCCTATTGCACTGAAGGATCTGTTCCTCTGTTGGAGTGAGGCTACTCAGGTGAGCTTGCATGAACTGCAGATGAGTCTCGTCCGAGAGCGCAGAACGTGGGAGCATGAGAGGTCCACACTGGTGCTCACTGGAGGGGCCAGACATGGCTCACTGGTGGAGTCCATCACGGCATCCTGGCTGGCCAGAGGATGTGGAAATTGGAGGATGTGGCAATGGGGACTGCCAGTGATCGACAGCCCGAGACTGCAGACTAGTCGAGACCTGGAGCCGGTGATAGTGGTGGTGGGTCGAGTCAGGCCAGTAGGACTGGAGCGCCACAACTACGAGATATTCGTGGGAGAGGAGGCGAGATCCTTTCAAAGCGATGGAGAGTTCGAGTACTTTGATCTCCCGGTCCCGTTCGCATGGACGCGGGGGATTCCATGGGCGCTGACGGAAGCACTTAAAGGTCGTCTGAGTCAGTTGCAGCATTAACGAATCGCAGGGTCGGCCCAGGAACAGTGCTCATCAGCGCAGTTTCGCGGCATCAGGCGATCCACTTCATTATATTTTATTTTCCTACTTTTATTTTTCAAGTACACTCAAGAGAGTCAGATCAACATGCACGGTCCGAGTGTTAGAGCACGAGAGGGCAGGCCACAACAAAGAAGGCCGCAGACACCCAGTATTTATTTTCTTTAACATTATTTATTTCAGCGGCTTAAGCACAGCGACAGCGGACACCCACCAGCTCAGACGAGCCACTCAGGAGACTCAAGGAGTGGCGCATTTGGCGGGCGTTTTGGTAGAGTCGCACTGTGCCAGGGCTTGCTCAGGGTGACAGAGGGTGGAGAGAGGGCAATGGAGAGGACTCAGCAAGGTTCACTGAGACTTCGGGTTGATGTTGGCGGAAGAACAATCAACAATAACAAAGAATTAAATTCTCAACAGAAATCGAGAGCGGGGCACAGGACCACTCAAGGGGCGAATGGAGTCAACACACTTTCTGGGGAACTAATTTTTTTTAGGAAAAACAGATACGCAATTCGGCACTAAAGGGGGACCAATTCAGGAAGCCCATGCAGCGGGACTGGGGGTGAGAGCAGGAGCCACTGTAGTCTCGAAAGCAACAGCAACAGGAGCCAGTGGGGGCTCCACCACCAGGACTAAAAGGGCACACCCTACGCAGCCCGGCGGGGCGACTAGGGATTTCAATGACCTCCAGGGGCTCACGTGGAGGCCTGCATAAGCAGCGGCCCAGCAAAGACAAGACAAGACAAGACAAGAGAGAGAGAGAGAGAGAGAGAGAGAGAGAGAGAGAGAGAGAGAGAGAGGGAGAGAGGGAGGGAGAGAGAGAGAGAGAGAGAGAGAGAGAGAGAGAGAGAGAGAGAGAGAGAGAGAGAGAGAGAGGGAGGGAGGGAGAGAGAGAGAGAGAGTGAGAGCGAGAGTGATGCACAGAGGCAGAAATGGAAAAGAAAACCTGCTGCTCGAAGAGGTCCTCCACGCAGCCAGCAGTCAGCAGCAGGTGGTGCACGCTCTGCCACGTGCTGAGGTCCGCGAGTAGAGCTGCAAAACCTTGATGGTCCACGAAACTGGTGCGCGGGCCATGCAGACTACTGGTACAGAGGATGGTGTCATCCACGTCCCACACCAGCAAAAGCCGCTTATGCCTCATGCCCTCACACACCGCAAGGATGTCGGCATAGCCCCGTGCCGTGGAAGGGAATAGAGGTGGGCAGCTGCCATGGGCCATATGCAATGCTGAGGATACAAAGTGCCGGCTCAGAAAGGTCAGGTGATTGGCAGGCATAGGGGCATTCACTGCATTGCAGAAACCCATCAATTCCACCACGTGGCCTGCCCACAGACACAAACTAGTCAGTGGCTTGTCTTCCATGGAGACCCGGGTTTGCAAATCTTGAGTGCAGGATATTCTCTCGTGCTGCCATGCCAGGCTCTCGGCAGGCTGCGGTTGTCGTTTCATGTGGTGCAGTTGGTGTCATAGGGGGAGTATCTGTGCCGCGCGCTACTTCTACAGTGCGTTATCCCGGAACGGCCTCGGCTTAAACCCTCTCCTAAAATGGCCCCTACAGAGAGAAAACCTTTTTGGTGGTAAGGAAGGTTGCTTGGCCGGGATAGATGGCCAAATCTCCGCGCCGCGCGTGTGCGCGGCGTTAGGTGCTCCCCCATACATGCACATTACAAACACTCTGCAGCAACCCCACCTCCTTGCACGATGTGGAACAAAGGTGGCACATTGCATAGTACTATTGGCTCAACATGCCACTTTGAATGCTGCAGCTTGCACACCAACTTGGGTAAGATCCGCAGCTGGTTGCTGAGCTCCATACACTGTGCTATAGATGCTCGCCAAAGCACTTTTGTACGATCCGAAATCCCATTTGTTGCCATTTGGCCATAGGGTGCAGGGTGGGGTCCTTCCAAGGGCTGGTGCACCGCCTGCATATGCATTTCAGCCTCACTTTTTCGACATTGTGACCTTCCAGAATTATCAAATATCACATGTGAAGCATGGGATGGCACAGCATAATCTGCTACAGCCACCGGGTTACGTGTTTGCTAGTGCTGTGCAACCACCCCCAGGGACACTACAAAAACAGTAATCGGTCCCTCTTCGAGTTGCCTTGTCAAATGCAGTGGAATTCCCACAACAATATTTTTGATATTGTGACCACTCACAATGTTCAAACATCCTATGTAAAACATCTTTTAGGCTCGCTTCATGTTTGTTCACCCTATTTGGGTATTGGGTGCTTTGGGGGTGTCTCCCAAAGAACTGGTGCAAAACTGCTCACGTAGTTTTCAACCCTCAAGAATGGAAATTCCCAAAACTGATTTTTTATATTGTGAGGCATGCTTTTGGGCCCTCTTTATGTGGTTTGCAGGCCTCTTGTTGTCAACCTGCCTGTGGTGGGGCTGCCCCGGCTGAGGCACAACCTTGCTGCCTTTCTCTGCCTGCACACCACACATGGCGACAAGATGCCTGCGGGTTCCTTGTAGTGCGCACCGCCTGATTGCTGCCGTGCGAGGGCTAGTCCGGTACCGCTAGACGCTCGGCTGCTCTACGCTCCTCCCGCGCCCAGTGCGTCGCTGACAGCCCTTGGGCGGTCCTCCACCACCGGCTGCCAATTTGTGGAGCACTAGAGGCACATTCGACAATTTCTTCCCCTTCGACGTGCATGCGCAGCGCCGCTCCTCCGGGGAAGCGCGCGACAAGCGATGCCTAGCACCACCGCCGATGGCTGCAACTTGGCGGTCGCATGTGCTGCTGCACGAAAGCAGCCGGAGGTCCCGGCCACACTTGGGGCTGCCCTTGCCTTCTTCCTCAGCGCCCCCCCCCCCCCGCCCCGGGCCTCTGGCCAGCCCCGGACACCCTCCCGGGGGCCGCGCAGGCCGGGGGATGCCCAGCCCGCCCCCTCCACAGCCGAGGCGTCCCAAATGAAGGCCTTTCTGCAGCACTCAAGTCCATGGAGGACACCATCGCGCTCCTCCGACAGGAGCTTGCGGCCGCGCGGGGGGACCTAGCGCCTACCCCCACCTGAGGCTTGGATGCCCGAATGGCCCCGGCGCTCGGAGCTGGAGCGGCCTAGGCCCCCCACAAGTGGCCGCAAGTGGCAGGTCACTGGCCACCTAGCCCACCTCACTAGCCAGTACCACTTGCCGCAGGCCCACCGGTGGCACTCATGGAGCAGTGGCATTAACTGGACCATGGAGCATTCATCCCCGTGCTCTCGCGGTGGAGATCTGCCTCCACACCCAGACGCGGGCAAGCTGGGCCTGGAAAACCCGGTCTAGGGGGACATGCAGCACGCAAAGGGCTCATACGCGGCTGACATCCAGTCCTTTGCTATTAGCGCAGCTCATCAGCCCTAGCCGTGACAAGTGGCACCGGGCGGCTATAGGGCAGAGGCGCCGCGCCCTGCCGCGGCAGCCAAGCAGGCACAGTATAGGGGCTTGTGGCACCGGGGCGCGCTGCGGCGCAGTTGCCGCATGTGCAGCCGACGGTCGGGCCTTGCCAGTGGTCGGGGCTTGCAGGCACTCCTGCCTTCGGTGGCGGCGGCGTTGCGGTCGCGGCGCCTGCGTGAGATGCTCGGCAGGAGTGGCGCCCTCTGCAGATCAACCCCGGCTGCCATCTGGCCAAGTGGCGCTAGCCACCGTAGCCAAGCGCTGTGCAGCGGGTTGCTCTCGCGGGCTGCACGTTGCACGAGGCCCACTTGGTTGCGGCAGCAGTGTTCATCACGCACCCAGACACCCTGGAGGTCCCTGCCCGGGTGCATGTCTAGGGCGGCGGCCGCACGACACCCACAGTAGTGTCTTTGCTGCAAGTACTGTGCCGCACTCGCACTAGTATTGCCCCCTATCTGGTCCCTGTTCTCCCCAGCAGCATGCAAAACTCAAGCAAATGATTGCTTCATCACTCACCGCCACCCCCCCACCCCCCAGGGGGCACCCCATGGTGTCACGCTCTGGTCGACGCCATAAAGTGGATACATTGTAGGTCGAACATCAGCGTGTTCCAGTTTTCACATGCACTCACCACAGCCCTGCCAAGAACTTCTGGCTGTGTGTTTGGAATCCGGGAGACTGTGTTGGCTGGCGTGGTATTTGTGGGCACCCATAACAAATACAGTAGGGTGCCCGTACACCAGAGGCGATTGAACAATCACCTGACGATTTTCACCTGGCATGTGGCTTTTGGGCTGGCCTTCGGTTTCCCAGCGGAGTAAAGCGTAGCCATGTTCTCAATTAGCACATTGGCGCTATGTAGTCGGTGGTTGGACACAAAATGGGCAGTGTAATTGACTCCTGTCAGCTCGGCTTGTTGCTAGTTCTGTAAGCAAAAAAAGTGCAGTCGGTGCCTGACGCAAACAAATTGACTACCCAATTCTGTATCCCCCGTCCGTTTCAGCAGCATCCACGGCGATCATCGGAGCCAACAGTGGCGTTGTGTGCGCTGGTGGGGCTGTGTATGGCACTGCCCCATAACATATGCAATGGCTTCAGGCAGGCATCATCCTGAGACATCCAACTTGTTTCAAGAGTTTCACAGCTGGGTCTCCAGCAGGTCCAGTGTTTCGTTGACAGACAGGCAGATGCATTTGATGTCTTGGGCCAATATCCTACAGGATCACTGGCCCTTGGCGGTCACGCTTTCAGTGCGTGCACGTAGTGTTCCCCAACCACGCTGCCTACCAATATATCAACCGCTTTGTGTGTGGTGATGGCATTGTGGTGCCATGGTGTCATTTGGGATCATAGTACACATGATTTTCTGTTTGCTCCAACTAGCAAGTTAAGAAAGAGAGATTCATAGCGGTACCAAACACCAGCAACGCATTGAGGGAAACGGTGATAATGCAAGGTGCCTATTTTGTGCGGATCCAACCTCTGTGCCTCCGTACTCCATAGACGGTGGTTGTAGCTTAATCTGCGCCGACTGATGCCGCTTGACCCGTAAACGAGCACTGTTGATGTCCAGATGCACCACAGTCCGGCAGTTTCCCTTTCTCTTTGTGGCACTACGGACCACCTGCCCACCTGGCGTATGCTAATGGCAGGTCTGCAGACTGGCGGGCACTACATGGGTACCTGTGCTGTCACAGACTCCTGTCCACTCACCCTTTGGTTGGGCTGTTATCCCCCCTGGAGATTGCGCAGTTGAGCCGAAAATATTCGCGGTACCAATCCTTTTTTTTTGTTGTGGGTCATCCGTAAGCAGAATGAGACTGGCACCGTTTTACAACTGCCAGCATGGCGACTGAAACCGCTTGAAAGCCGCCAGTTGCTGTTGCAGCTGCCCTTGAGGCGTCCCTTCAGCCTCCCTCTCCCTGAAGCAGAGCCCTGGCTAGGCCCCACTGAGTTGATGTGGAACGCAGCCAATTCCTTGTTAGTTTTGGGTGCCACAGGACTGGCACATGGTACGGGGCTCATTCCTAACGAACGGCTGTCCCCTTGCCAGACACTGGTGCCATGCCTGCCCCACCCCCGCCTTGTTGAAGTGTTGATGTTGGTGCTCTTCTCTCGAGCTGGTCACATAGTGCCCCTGCCCATGCAGCACCCATTCACGACCCATGCAGCACTCAATTGCTGCCCATGCAGCACCCATTCACGACCCATGCAGCACTCAATTGCTGCCCATGCAGCACCCAGTTGCTGCCCATGCAGCACCCATTCACGACCCATGCAGCACTCAATTGCTGCCCATGCAGCACCCAGTTGCTGCCCATGCAGCACTCAATTGCTGCCCATGCAGCACCCAGTTGCTCCATTGGCTGCCCATGCAGCACCCAGTTGCTCCATTGGCTGCCCATGCAGCACCCATTCACTCCCTCCTCTTGTCCAACACGCGACCTATTGGGTAGAATGGACAATATTTGGGACTCTGTGTCGGCGCCCCCGGCACCGCATCTGCACCCTCATGAGTGTTGCTGCCTCGCCACCTATGTCCTGAAAGGACTGCGGATGATGGCGGACTGCTTCCGGAGGGCCACGACCATCGTCAGCTTATGGCGCAGAGACGACCTGCAAAACGCAGGTGGAATGGGCAGGAGGGTGATCCTGAAAGCCATCGCTCTGCTTTGGGCCAAGAAACGCCCTGGAGGCATGTGGCGGCATTAATTGGCAATGTTGCCGTCGTCGCCAGCCCAAGGGGAAGTAGTTGGATTGCGCACATGATGTCGCTGCTTATGCGGAGGTTGCTAAGGGGGCGCAGGAAGACATGATGACCTTCGCAGCATAAGTCGTTTGCCCAACACGCTGCAATCCCTCCTTTGAATCCTAAGCTAAGCATTGCTGGTATCCATAGCCCCATATTGCCCCATCTCAAACATTCATTCAATACAACATAGGGTGTATCGTGCAATAGCGCTCCTCGTAAATCGTTAGGATTGAAATGGAAACCAACGCAACCCGGCTCCGACCGAGCTGCCTCTTCGCACGCCACATTCCGTACGCCAATGGGTGCAAGGGGCGCGAGCAGCCAAGCATTCATTTGGCGGCTATGGACCTGATGGTAGGGAGTCACCTCCAAGGCTACCACTAATGCTTGGTACCCGTTTTGGGGAGTCGGGGCAGGTGGAGGCGGCAAGGATTACGCGAGATCAAATATCTGAGATTGCATACAGGCAAAGCGTCCCTTATGCTTGGAGAGTGAGCAGTTTTGCAGGAGAGAACCACGCGGAACCCAGCGATATCTGATCGATTCGAGACAACAGTCCGTTGTATAAACACCTGCTCATCGGTCAGCACACACTGCGCCTTCAAGCCGCATCCACGTTGATTTTAAAGCCGAACCCCCGGCATTGGATCACAAGCATCAAACCTCAGGTTCAATGTGCTTGCCGCCCTATGTGAACCAACAGCGGGCACGATCGGCCATCTGCACGGCGACAGACCAGAGCAGCACGCACAAACTCAATGGGCATGGCCGCAGTCGCCGCAGGTCCGATGCAGCTTGGACTCCTCCTCCGCAGCCGCCAGCAGCTCAGAGACTGCCGTGCCCTGCACCCCACCTTCTGCGCCATGATCCATCAGCAACTGCACTACGTCACGGTGTCCCGCTTCGGCTGCCAGCAGCACTGCCGGCCGCGCCGCGGCCGCCTGCAGCTGCACCTGTGCCTTGTGGGCCAACAGCAGCGCAACAATGTGCCGCGCCCCCCTCTGCGCCGCCACCATGAGTGGCGACAGCCCGCTTCCGTCCTGCAAATCCACGGCGGCCCGGTGCTCCAGCAGCAGGGCCACCAGGGCCTCGTCGTTGCGGTGAAGGGCCAACATCACGGCGCTGCGCCCGTCATCGTCCGTCGCGTTGACGTCGGCGTTGCACCGCAGCAACTCCGCCGCGACTTCCGGGTGCTGGTTGTGGACGGCCCACAGCAGCGACGACCGGGAGTACTCGCGGTCGCACGCCGACAGGTCCGCCCCGGCATCGATCAGCACCACCGCGACCTCCGTGCGGCCGTTGTGGCACGCGGACAGCAGAGGGGTCCATCCGTCCTCATCGGCCGCGTTCACGTCTATGTTCCGATTCAGCAGCAGCTTGACGACCTCCACGTGCCCATCCCCTGCGGCCATCGCAAGCGCCTCCGTCTGGGCGTGCGTTCGGGAGGGCATCAAGTCGCACAGCTCGCGCACGTCGTCGACGCGCCCGGACAGCACCGCCTCCATGAGCGTGCTGGGGCGAGCACGCGGGACTTCTTCCGTCAAGCTCATCATCACGCTTGTCATGCCGAACTGCTGGCACACGGCCACCGGGGTGGTCAAGGCCGTGGTGGTGCCGGCCCCGGCGGTCGGCGCGGGGCCCGAGTGCAGGAGCACGCGCTGCACATGAGAGGGGGCAATGCCCAGTGTGGAGGGGAGGCAGTCCGCGAGCGTCTGGGACGGGCAGAACGGGGCGATGTCGTCCCACAGGGTGGCCGCCCCCCTCCGAATGATGACCCGCAGGAACACCTTGTCCATGCCCGTCTTGCAGACGGGGTGGTCGAAGAGCAAACACTTGAGAAGGGCATGAAATGATCTTGTGCGCCACACCAAAAACTGTCCACCCCATGCCTCAAGGCTCGAACAAAGGGGGGTGAACCTTCAACCCAAAGACCAACGAATCCCCCCCCCCCCACAATCCCTCCCACGTATGCCAAATAGCAAACACTTGAGAAGCACATAGGTTGTGCATCTCACAACAAAAAATCCCTCTCGCGGCTTCAAGGGTCAAAGAAGGGAGCGTGAACCTCTTGCTCGGGCCGTGAGGCTCGGTACCCTCTTTTTTAGCCCCTACCACTAAATCCATACAAAGCAGCCAAAATATCGGCTAGCACTCGAAAACTATTGGATAATGTTGCCATGCTCATGTTTCGAATGTGCATCACTCACCAAACTCATCAAACGATCACCGATTCGAGTGCATCACTCGCAGTCGACCGAATGCCATAGAACCACCGAGTAGTATCGATGCGGTACAAAACTCGTCACCAAGGTACCCTCGCCAACCAACTTGAAGCCTTCGCAGGGAGGTACTTCGCATAGGCGCGCCATGTACCCCATCGCATGTCAACTGCCACACTGGCCCTGCTAGATACAGGACCGGATCCATACCACAACCCGAAGTTGATTTGACCAGCGTCGAACTGCCTCAGCTCGTTCCAAGAGAACGTGACGACAAAGGGCTCCACTTCATTACGGAGGTCTTGCACCGTTTTGTGTGCTCTTTGAATACCACCGAAATTTTAATTGACCTTGTAAACGAGATAGATCCTCTTCAAGGGTGCAGCGCGCATTCCGTGGCACCCTCGACGCCCCCTCCCGCCCTCTCGGCACGGCACGGCACGGCACGGCACGCTTTCCCATGTCACGACACGTGTCGCGGCACACGCAGTGACGCCCCCCCCCCCTCCCCCCCCGCCTCGGTGTCATGGTGGCACAGCCGGCACAGGTGGCACGCATGACACAAGTGCCACTCATCCCAGTACACGAACCATCGCGCACCGTGCCACGACATAGCCCAAGTGGCGGCCCCATGACACGACACAGCTCAACCCCCCCCCTTCCCCCCCCCGCCACGGTCCGTGGCTCGGTAAGCTCCAAGCCCCTCTGCGCGCCTAGCCCCCCACCCCTCTCCCCATGCCAACGCATGAAAACCCCCACGAACCCCCACCATAGTTTTTCAACGCGCACCGAGTGATGTGGTGTAACATGTATGGACGTCTTCAAAAAAATAAATGTGCACAAGTTGGTGTAACCATGTCCAATCCATGCCACTTGTTGCAACAAAAATGCCTTCAAAGTGTGGTTACACATGCTAGCGAAGGTGGACTGAAATTCATGAAGGTATCTTGCAAGAAAATTTTTTGGGAGGCACACTTCTTGGAAAAAAAAAAAAGGTAGGGGTCGCGGCATGCAAACCAACAGCAACCAAAGTTGGACAAGTCCCATTGAAGATTGTTTGAGACCATGAATTCTTGCTAATGCATTCCGTGGCACAACACTATACCTTTGTGCTTCACCTAGCCACGTGCATGATGTTGTCTACCATTTTCCGGAATTTTGAACCTCTACCCAAAGTAGTCCACTCGAACCAATCTCAATCGGCTGTAGTGGGTACAAGACTTTTGAGAATGGTCCATGACCTCCAATGTACATGAGGATGACCGACGTATAGGCTAACCATTGGGAGGGGGGGCACTGCATGCACCATGAAGTCTGGTGGGTAACCATGTAGTGCACCTTGTGCCCGGTGTCAAGCCTTTTCTTCGACGTGCTGGGCTTCCTACTAAGCAACGTAGTGGCGCTTTGGAATGCAAATTGCAAGTATGTCCTTGCCCTTGGGGGTCATATAGAGACATCCTCGTGACGTAGACACATGAGCGCTTTTGTGCACCCATGCATTTGAACACTGGTGAGGATTGACGATGTGACAATGGTTGTACAGAGGTGGTATCTATGCAGTTTGCATTGCTAGCGTTGAATGTTTAAATGTCGTCGAGGTGTGCAAGTGTTATTGAACTTGTCTCTTTTCTCATGACGACAATGGGATGTTGTTTTCCACGTACCTCCCACAGTTGGCACGGCAAAACGCGAGGTAGCAAAGAGCTGATCAAAGTGACATTCAAAACCGAGCCGAAGCACAAGGATGATATGTGTGCTTTCACTCTTCGTTGCGTGTTTTGAGCAATGTGCATTCATATGATCATGAACCATTACTGCGGAATACCCTCGTTGATACCCAAAGCCGGGTAATGTATCAGGTAAGTCAATAAAGGGGGGTTGACGAAGGGGTGAGATCCGCCTTTCTGATTTTTCAAGTCACAATGTAGAAAATCACACCAAAAATCCCATCTCAGCGTTAGAAAAGGGGTTTAATCACTAAGACACCACCCTAGTGTAGGGAGTGACGCTTTGTGCTTCTGTGGGCACTTGCTTCCTTTTCCTAGGGAGACCCATGCATGTCCCTAAAATCCTTGGTGCCGACACAAGTGAACAACTGGTGGCGGGGGAAACAAATTTTATAGCGCTACAAGATAGACGGCTAGCTTTTGAATACGCTAAAATGAGTCTTGCAACACGCAAAGGGCAAATCAACGGAGCGGCAAGCACTAGTCATCTCAGAGGTGAGAAACCCAAATCCCAAGGAGCGCGTCAACAGGCAATAGAAAACATGGTTAGAAATCATCCATTTAGGCGGAAAAATAGACACTCAGAAAACGCTTATGTTACAAGGCACGTGCCCAACCCATCTCGTGGTACTACTACGACACCTAAGTGGGCACGTTGCACCTGGCACAGCACGACAAAGCGCCAAAATCGTTCAATCCATAAAATTGTTGATTCAGCAGGCTCCATGATTGTGACCATCGCTGAAGGCTATAAAAAAACCTATAACACTTGTAGCATTTGCGGAGCCGCACTCAATTTACCATAATGTCACCCCTGTGCACAGCAGTGTACTGTACTGTCGCACGCGCGAGACGGTTAAGTACCGCTTCTGTAAACCACCAGTTACAGGTATAAAGTGACAACTGGCCCCACACGCAAAATTTTCCGCTGACCGGTACGTTCCTCTCCGTCGTTCGGGTTTCTCTCCCGCAGGAGGTGCCAATGGTGGCCCCCGATCGCGGCACCGCGGTCGGCGACGAACAGTTTTAACTGCTTACTTTTAGAGTCGATTTAATGGCCGATTTCGGCCGATTTTTGCATCGAATCTCGAGCTTCTCTTGCCTGTCCAAAATTTTTGAATGACGACACGATTTCAATAGTAAGCCTACGCTACGTTCACTCTTACCCTCGTTGGCACGAAAGTGCCTAATGTATGCGACAGACAGTACAGCAGTGTTTGAGAACATTGAAGGTGTAGTACAGGAAATGCGGGTGAAGGGTTACCCCCGGTCATGGTGGCAGGACCACTTCAAAAAACCCCAGGACCACTTCAAAAAACCCCTGCTCCGATATGGCCTGAACCCCACACACATGAAGTACCTCAATACCCTAATCGTACCTCCTCAGCCAGGAAACACACAACAGGGAGTCCTCAGGACCCCCTGTGTGGGAACCAAGCATTTGTTGTCTCTTGATATTCAATGACTGACCAGGAAAGCAATGAAAGCGCGTATCACGAATGGCGTGCTGAAATGTGGTGGAATTATCATGGAGTGTGCATGTGCTTGTTACAAACACATACCAATCCATATACTCTTCCGATTTCAGCCAATGGATTTCTACCACTGTTGAGTGTTCCCGCTTGCTCTCTTTCGTCATCCTTGATATGGATTTGTAATGCCCTCCAGACGTGTAATAAGCGTGTGCGCACTGATGAAGCGTTCGTCAACCGGAGGAGGAAAATTTTTCCATCTTCAACAAAAAAATTGTCACTCGGGTGGCCGAGAACTTTTGTAATGTCCCAATTGGCTTGGTTTCGGTTGGGCCATTATTGGACATGATAAGTCAAGTTTACTTATTTGAAACAGCGACCACAAATGACAAGGCACCCACCTCGGGTAATTTGTGATGTAGGCATGGGGGGCTCTTGACGTAGCTGGGGGAGGAATGGGAGAAAATCTTGCCAACTCTTGATGGATCACGTAAACTCGAATTGCTACGTAACTAATACCTTGGTAGCCAAGCAGAGGGGTGTGCGAAGGCCCCTCGATGGGAAACCGTAGCTTGCATGTGTCGACAATGAATGCACAAAAAAACCACCAAAGGACTTCTCCACTCACTTTGGGTTCACATGGCCACATCCATTACCGGTTGACCCATTCGACGCTTCCCCCCCCGTGTTGACCTCGGTGCTGTTTTTTGGGGGGAAGTTTTTATTCCAAGGGCTTCACGCCCGGTTTTTCTCCTCCACCCCCACCCTGTGTTGACTAGGCCATTTGGGACATTAGTAGACTTGCTCCAAGACGTCAGAATCTAAAGTCTTGGAACATTACGAGGGCCATTTGGGACATTCACGAGACATTTTTTTGAGACATTAATGGATCCTCGACATTTTACTGTTCATTATTCTTTCTCGCGTGAGGGGCGGGATAAGTTCTCGGTGAAAGTGAAAAGTCTAAAGAGAGCCCAAAACAAGGGTTGGGGTTTGTTCTTTTGGTGATGGAGAGGTGTGCTACAACTTTGATCGGTGTGGCCCAATCTTTGGGTGCTCATGGCACCATTTGTGGGTTGCTAGGGGCTGTGCAGCTCAGTCTGAGTTAACAATATAGTCCCCGATGTACTTTGGGGCCACTTACTTGTTCCAAAATCAGTGTTTGTGGTCCCCTCCGCCCCGTATTTTGAGGGTGCCGGGTTCAAAAAAAATGGGTCTCGTGGCTCCAAAGTCCACTCCACCATCGACACAGGCGCATGTATCGTTGCGGGATCACCCTTGTTCTTCTAAGCATAGAAGGCTCGGGCGTGGTTTTGGTACGCTTGCGAGCGTTCGGGCACGTTGCACCCGGTTTCTCTCGAATAGGATCCCCCCCCATGCGGCGGTGACCCGGAACGGCGAAGTGCAAGGTCAATGTCAGACGCTCCTTCACAATAAGTGATAGATATGCATACAATTTCATTTCGTCGGTCTTTCATCGGTCGTTTCGTCGTAGTTCGTGGAGTCAATGAATTTTGCCTTGAAATCTTTGAAGGATGGATCCACCTGCAAGAATTGTGCCACACATGGTTCAAATGCAAGCAAAGTGGAACTCACCCAAGGAGCGACAAATTGCATG
Organism: Eutreptiella sp. 'Long Island Sound 2002'; assembly: GCA_964036045.1. Lineage (NCBI taxonomy): Eukaryota > Euglenozoa > Euglenophyceae > Eutreptiales > Eutreptiaceae > Eutreptiella > Eutreptiella sp. 'Long Island Sound 2002'. The sequence continues at coordinate 146,561,183 of OZ038378.1, forward strand.
CCGTAGGCCACTCGAAGGTTTCGGGTAGCCGAACTTGGGCGTTTCAACCGTTGCACGAGACTCGGCTTAGCAGCTCACGTTGACGAAGGCACAACTCAACGGCAACTGAACAATGAGTAGCAACTGAACAATGGAGAAAACCTCATGATGGATAAGCAAGATAAACACGTCCGACTCCTCATTGGCAAGGGCAAAGGCAAAAAGACACAGAAGCTAAGCATGTGTATGGTGTATGTGTTGGTGTGTGTGTGTGTTGTGGGGGTTGTAGAAAAAGCAAGTACGACTGTCGGCCATGTGCTCTTGATCATACACGAAAATGAACCGAGCGAGAACTACACTGGGTGCACTTTGCATCAAGTTGCCCTTGTGCGTATGCCCGGCCCCATGCATGTCATTGTTGCTGGGTGTTCATTTTTTCCAACCGCAATTTACGTATGTTCGTTCCCTGATGCCTTCATCCCACACCATGTTACCGGTGCGCTTTGAAAAATTTCTTCTCAAGAGCAATGTGCCCAATGCCGTTAGATGCTCCACTAGAATTTGCTTGCTTGGCCATTGAAGGGGTAATGCGGCGCGCATGCAAATCACACTAGACAAACATGATGCGTTGTCGGCGTGCTTTGCATAGGATACGTGTTTCCGCCTTTCGCTAGGGCATGCCTCGCATGCTGAAGCGGCGCGGCGTCACCGTGCGGTGGTCTCATGGCCTCGATAAATTTTCGGGGATTCACGGGGACCTTCCGGGATATTGCCCTGCATGGCATCCTTCACATGCTCAACAAGAGGTTGCAACCTAGACAATCACCGGCGACAGCGGATGCACCGTGCCCCGCAAACCCATCCATGTTAGGTTGTACGTTTGGCGTCCCATGTACCATTTGCATTACGACACCTCTATCGTATTGTCATTTGGCGCCTTGAGCAGTGCCGTGGCGGCGAGTGGTTCCCTTCCCCCTGCCAAATGTAGCTATGCAAGTGTGATGGTACTCAGCAGGCTGAAGGCGGGAGGCCCACATGCTATGTGTCTTTTTACATGCCTTGGTGTCTTGTGTCCTTGCAATCGAGTGAAAGTACCACGAAGGTGATCGTGGTCCCGGGAACATGTGCATCCTTGTCCATGAACCCACCCGTATTTGCACCATGTGACACCTCATGGCCATGTGATCTTCCATTTTGTGGTATTTTGACCCGACATGGTAAGCATGACAATGAGGGCTAAGTGCAAGATGTGGTGTTTTGCTTTGGCATGCAATCTTCTGCACAAGTCCCGATTTTCTATTATTGTTTTTGTTGAAAAGTGGAAGGGTGCAAGAAGCAAGCGAACAAACGCTGCTAGGTTTTGTTGACCTCCCTATCTTGGGGGCTCTGCCTTTTGTGCAACTACACTGCTCCTGCTGTATTGCGTGTTGATTCTTCCCTGAGACTTGTGAGACATAGGTGTGTGGGTGGCTGGGCGCGCGCGTATGCGTGTATGCGTGCGGGTGGGTGGGTATGGGTGTCAATGTTAGTGGGTGAGTGCGGTGGGTGTGGGTGTGGGGGTGGGTGCCAAGGCGAGTGGGTGTGCGTGCGTGTCCGCGCGCGCGCATGATGGTGGTTTGTAAATGGGTGGCAGCATTATAGTGTAGGGGGGGTTCATTGCGTGTGAGTTGATACGACTATTTGGATTGATAAGGTCCACGATTGGGTGAGGTGGCCTTCCCACGCTGACGTCAAGGTGACATCCATCTGCGAAGGAGGTAGATGAGGGTTTTTGCGATGTCCACCAGGTTTGTTTGTGGGAGAATGAGAGTTTTTGACAAATGGGAGACGCAACTAGAAAGTTTGGAAAATGGAGTGTTGGTTATGAGTCTGGGGGTTGGGGTGTGGATGTTCCCGAGGTTTCGTGCAACTAGTGATAGCGTTGATGGTGATGGTGATGATGATGATGGTGGTCGTGGTGGTGGTGGTGGTGATGATCATTCCACATCTTAGCAAAAACAACCACAATACAAATAATTGGGCATGCGCGCAAATCGAGCCGCTCAAGGTCATTTGTGCACGGAGGAATGTATTGTGTGCAAGCATGCCCACTTCGGTAACATGAAAGGATCCTTTGCTACAATGTGTTCGTCGTATACGGCGGAAACAAGGCGCCGGTGGGTGACGGGATCCGGCGTTCCATGACGGACTAGTCCGATCAAACCACCGCGCACAAGCTCGTAACAAATGGTGCACGCGATTACCCCCCAACATCTAGTCAGTAACGGTCGCATTGAGAGCTACCCAAGAATATCCTTAGGAATGGTGGTGGCAAGCCGTAAGAGTGCACAATGTGTGCCCTCACACATTGTCAAGCACCAGCACCAAATGCTTTAAGGTAGGAAATGGGCGGAACCCAAGATAATGGCGCAGGCGGAACTCAAACTTGCGCAGTCAACCACGTGCGCAAACGTTGATGGCACCGTTGGTATAGGGCTTCCTTTGCATTGTGTGCGTAGGAATTCCACCCCGCCACCTTCTTGCGGTTCCCTTCGCGACCCGTGTTGTGCTCGGTGAACGCTTTCCCTTCCACAGCCCTTTGAACATGGAGTCTCCCGGTGAACTGAGTCCGCTGTTGCGGGTCGACTTTACCTCCGGCTCGCAAGGGCGCCTTGAGCGGAGCGAATCGATGGGACTCGGCCGTACCTACCAGTTCACGCCCGAGTCCAAAATGGTCGAGACATGGGACGTGTCGGACGTGTGCTCGTGGCTGCAAAGCCACGAAAACTTGGAATGGCTGCGGGAGGCGGAGCACGGGTCGCTTGTGCGGCGGCTGCTCCGGGAGTGCCGCGTCCAAGACATCGATGGGGTCACCCTCTTGAGGCTCACGGACGCGGACCTCAAAGAGTTGGGCCTCACCAAAATCGGGGACCGGAAGCGGCTGCTGCACGCCATCGAGACCCTGCACAACATCAAGTGGTCCACCGTCCTGATCGAGACGCTGATCCCCTCCGGGTCCGTGGCGGGGGCCACGTTCAATCTGTGCAGCGCCGTGATGGGGGCGGGCGCCCTGTCCCTGCCGTACGCGTTCGCGAAGGCGGGGGTCGCGCTGACGATGTTCCTCCTGCTGCTGTCGGCCTACGCCACGATCTACACCATCCGCCTCCTGATCTACGTGTTCGAGCACAGCAACACCCGCACCTTCGAGGACTCCATCGAGGGCATCGCCGGCCGGAAGGTCGGCGTCCTCGTGGAGGTGCTGTCGATTCTGTTCTGCTTTGGCTGCGCGGTGGCGTACGTCATCGTCATGGGCGACGCCCTGCAGTCCATTCTGGGGTGGCTCAGCCTTGACCTGGACGTCAATGCGCTGACCGTGTTCTTCGCCGCCGTGTGCTTCCTGCCCCCGTCCTGCTACAAGCACATCGACTCCCTCCGCATCTGCAGCTTCATTGGCCTCCTGGCCATGGGCTACGTCGTGCTCACGACGTGGCAGAACTCGTACCAGCACAAGACGTGGGCCCCGGGGGTCTCCATGTTGAAGTTGGACTGGCGCACGGCTGCAGCCATGCCGATCGTGCTGTTTGCGTATTCGTGTCAAGTGAACGTGTGGCCCATCTACGACGAACTCAGGGCAGGGGACGACATTCAGAAGCGGCGCGACATGATGATGCGGGCCAGTTATGCGTCCATTGTCATCTGCGTGCTGGTGTATTCCTTGATTGGCTGGTACGGGTATCGATCCTTCGGAAGCGCCACGGAGGGGAACATCATCCTTAACTTCTCCCCGGACACCGCCCCCTACGCATCCCTGTGTATGCTGGTCAGCGTGTTCGCCGCGTTCCCCATGAACTTCTACCCCATGCGGCAGGCCATCAATCAGCTGGTGCACAAGGACGACCGCTCCCAACTGGAGTTCAAGAGAGGGCGCGTGTACCCCGTGCTCAAGGACAACACGGCGCACTTCCTGCAGACCTTCGTGCTGGTGGCCCTGATCGTGGCGCTGGGCATCCTCGTGCCCCATGTCAACGTGGTGTTCCAGCTGATCGGGTCCCTGGTGTCCTCCACTTTGTGCTTCATCTTGCCCGCGTACCTGTCCATTCTGGTGGAGGGCAAAGGGCAGACCTCCGTCTGCCGCACGTTGATCGGGAACGTTGGGCCGTTGGCGTTGATTGTGTTCGGCGTCTTCGTGGCCGTGCTTGGGACGTTGGTGACGATTCTGTACTAGGCCGAGGAGGAGGGGCGGCCGAGTGAAGTCAGGGTTGCGTGAAGGCCGTCTGGGCCGTCGGCAGCCGGCGCTCTGCGTTCGGCAGTTGGTCCCCAACCGTTGGTGATAGACGGTTAACTCTGGTAACCGACGGCGGTCGCTGCGCCTTGTCTAAGTTGGGGCGTCACGCAGTTGGCAGTTCTTTGCCCTCGACAGCCATGGTGGGCAAACGTGTGGCCACGCGGAGCCACGGGGAACTCCACAAGTCCCCGTGTTCGGCACGAGGAGCGGGCTGCCGGGACAGTGCCCTGCATGGTCGCAGGAGGACGTATTCTCAGCCCTCCTGGTGTGGCGGACAGTGAGAATTGTAAGGGGGTGTGCAAGGGGATGCCCCCATGAGGTCAAGTGCCGTAGCCGTCTGGATCTCATGCAATCGACGTTTCCATTTTCCGAAAGGGACCATGCAGCCAGGGCCTTCTCCGGGCGTCAGTGCTCCCCAGCACATGCCTCGCCCCTCTGTATGGGCGGGGCACCCACGGGCACTGTTGCTCAACAAGTTGAAGAACGCTGTCTACAATCCACAGATCACGATCTACAAACTACACATTGGTGACGACATGTTGCAGATGGGGGTCCACAGACCACCTGATGCTTTTTTTGAAGGGGCGCTGAATGTTGTCTCTTCGTGTCCATAACCTGAAGGTCGTGTTCACAATGGCCATCGTTGTGCACGACCTATGCACTGTGTCTACAAGTTGCAGATTTCACTGTCTACAGACTGCACATTGGTGTCTATTTCTTCAAACTACCGAACGATCCTAATTTGCTGCAGGGAAACAGCTTCACAACAGAATTCGGAGAAAAAGAAGAACAAGAAGTACCACACATTTGATGCGCATTGACATTTCTTCAACACTGCATACGGACATCTGTTGCATGACAAGCTGGGTGGTCAGTCCCATGGCGTGTGATCCATCTTTCTGGGATTTTGGGGCTTTGGGAGGTTTGGATGATCTTGGCATGTTTGGGTAGAGCATTCTTTTGCAGACTCCCTTCTAAGGTAGACACCAGTCTGTAGTTTGAAGCAGTTGTTGCACGAAGCCCCCCCCCCCCTCACACCTTGGAGGTGGGACTACAGATTGGTGTCTACCTGTTCCAGGTTGGAGTCTACAGCCCACTGGGAGCCTTTTACAAGGGCACCCTTCAGGCCCCTTCCGAAACCTTGTCTCTTTGCGTCTACAACATGGAGGCAGTGTCTACAATGGGCATCGGTGTACACCACCTATCCATGGTGTCTACAACACTTGGTCCCTGGCCTCGGCACAGATGCGTACATACGTGTGTGTACAGCTCACGCATACGTATGCCCCTAAATACACAGGTATGTTGTGTTCACGTGTAGGTATACGCATACACATATGCGATGTATAGGTGACGTATGCACAACAGCTACCCGACAGGTACGCATAGACGTGTACGCATATATCCGCATATGCCACTGCCACGCATGTTGCAGAATGGGGTCTACAGCCCACTCACTGCATTTTGCAATGGTGCCCTTCGAGCCCTCTCCATATATTGTATCTTGGTGTCGGTGGTGTCCCAAAGGGGCATGGCTGTACACCACCTATCTATTGCCCACGAACCACAGATCTATCTGCAAACTACACATTGGTGTCTGCATCTACGGACCACTCAATGCTTTTTGCAAAGGGGTGCGTCCTAAATGTTGTCTCTTTACATCTATAACATGCGGGCAGTGTCCGCAATGGGTATTGGTGGACATCGCTCGTGCACAGTGTCTACAAAGTTACCAATTGGCGTTGGACCACAGATGGCACGGGTGCAAGGGGGCGGAGGGGGCTGGGAGTTTTGGGTTTGTATTTGAACTGATGTTAAGGCACACAGGATGCCTAGAGATGGGCGCACAACGGGTTCCATGACAACTTTGCTCACCGGCCTGCATGTGACGCATTCCCAGTGGTTTCTTGAAGCCAGTGAAGAAGAGGGCGACCGTGGGGTAAGTGACAGTGACATTGACTCCGGGTCCAGCTGGTGTTCGCTGCCTGTCCCATCAGGATACGTATACCTGGCTGTGAGGATCAATAAATGACCATAAGGCATTGAGGTCGTGTATGTAGTGCAGCTGAGCTTCACTGATTTTGACTGTTCGAATTGTATGAACTGTTTGAGCTACAGCGCATGGTGGGGCATTGTGCCTCTCTCATGCCCTGCCAACTGTCCACGCATTCTTTGTAATCAGACTCCAGTCATGGCAACACCGTTTTCTTCCAACCACTCCCCAGGGAATGCCCAGCAAAGGTTGGGTCCCTGCTGTTCCGTGTTCCCGCTACTACGATGGTCAGACACGGTACGCCAACCAGGAAATAACAAGAGAAGTACCATTGAACAAGATTGCCGTTTCCGTGTTCGTTGGTGATGGTGCCCACAAGAAGAAGTAAAAGGTCCCCCAAGGATTCCTGCTTCGCCCATGTGACAGCTGAAGGGTACATGGAATATGGGGGTTTGGGATACCCGTACCCCTCCCCTGAAGATGATGCCAAGTATTTGGCAACAAGAAGACAATCAGAAGCATGAGCAACTGCTTGGTGCAGTCCTGACCATGCGCTGGTTGGATGCTTTCATGAATGCCCATGACGCAAAGCCTTTCCAATGGTTTGGAGTATGCTTCCGGAGCAAAGGCCGCCCTGAATCACTTGGTCACCATTGAGTTTGTTGTGTGGTGTGACATCCTGTGTGGCGCGCTGACAGAGATTGCATTTGCAGAGTTGGTGGGGCAAAACAGTGACAGCACCTTTAGGGATGTTGATTGCATGTGGCATGTGCGCGAAGGGTGCCTGCAGATGTGACCAAAACAAAGGTATTGCAGGACCACCCTGCAAGACATGGGAACTGTTATGGGCCATGCTGTGTACAACACTGTGAAGCTGAATGGCATGGTGCAAATTTGGTTCCTGGTGGGGCCCTGAATTCTGACCCTGGCATCCAAAATGTTGCCTGTACCTGCACCTTAAATTCCTTACCCTGAAACATGGCACTCACGAGGTGATAAAGATGGGGACAGTTTTGGGCAGTTGTTTTTCGACGGTTTGTGCGCAGAGTGGGCAAATTTTTGACAGCATCATTGGGTTGACACCCATCATGGGGTGGAGACAGAATGGAAAGTGGTCAAAGATTTTGTAACTTAGGAGGGCTTGATAAAAAAGGGTTCATCTATTTTTTTTTTGGATTTTCGGAGGCACATCATTCAACAGCCCATTTGCCCCCCCCCCCCCCGTATTGCATATCATATTGCACCATGCTCTTGCCCTGTCACCAACTAGCTGTGGTGTAGAGGTTGGAAATGGTACAACTTGAAAAGTGAAAAATCTCCAGGTACAGCTCTAGCTCTAGCTCTAGCTCCAGCTCTAGTTGAGACTCTGAAGGTGGGTATATATGATTCTTGGACATTACACTCCTCTATACAGACCAAGCTTTACGGGTATCTGCACTCTTCCGCATGTGGTCTCCGAAGTTTGCTTCTATTGTGGTGTGTGCTCTTTGTGCATTTTGGTGTCTTGATATCTTCCCCAATGAACCCCAATCAACAGGCTCCATCCAAGAATCACCAGGCAGTAACAACATCCATTCCGGAATCTCCGCACAGTACCATCATGGGGAGCAGGACTGACTCAACGACGGAGGAGCAGACTTGTGCAATGATAGTCTAGCAGTTTCCTCACACTTGTTTGTGGTTTTTGGAATGTGGGAGCGCGAAAAACATCACCCACCCAACAACGTCCGGAAAATACCAATATCCATCCAAGATCCTCTCGGAAGTAATAGCATCAATCCAAGGACCGATGCAAGAGCCTCGGGGAAATGACAGCATATATCCAGGACCCTCCAAGGATTAACAGCACCCATGCAAGAACCTCCAAAAAGCACCAATGTCCACGACATTACGCCTTTTTTCTCATAATTTTTTTCCAACTCTTCGCCGCACAAAAACAGGGCGGGGGGGGGGGGTGGCTTCCCCCTTCAGAAGCCCCTCCCCGCTGCCACTCAAAAGACACCATGGATGTGGCCAGCACAATGCGGCCGGATGACCCGCTGAGGTAATGTGGAGAAAGGGCACGCCCAGGTCCACAGTAGAGCCGCCCCTCACCCGAACATCCCTCTTGGGTGGCCGTCCCCCTCTCAGTGCTCTTTGGCAAGTCCATTATGTGTGCCCGTGCGACGTGATGACCTGAGTATAGTTCCGGTGAAGCACTGCACCACCTCTTCGCCGGATGCTTGACGGGCTTTGTAGAGCCAGCTATATGCTCATACTCACAGCAAGCCCGCTTGGGGAGTAAATGGTTTCCCCGACATACGGCACTAGGTGGTTCTCAATCAGGAATGCACAACCTTGAAATCAATGCCGGTCAACAGGTTTTTGGCCAGTGGTTGGTAGATTATTTATTCGGGTGCTTATTTTTGTGTTTTTTTTTTTGTGCAAAAAGCAAAATGTTTTGACCGCGGTTTCTTTTCTTGTGAATGTGGCCTTAGATTTATCCTTTGTTGTGCATCCATACATCAAACCCCATGTTGAGAATGAGCAGGGACGGAGTGTCTAACAGATGAACAAAAGCACAACATGCACACAAAATACATTACAAATGGGCCCAAAACCATCGGCTACCAGTGCACAAATATCTGTAAACACCAATAGACACCAATAAACAGGGAGAAACAACGTGTGTTCCCCCAAAATGGGCGGTTTTGAAAAAAAAGCTTAAACGTGTTTATGTGCCATTTGGCTAGTGGCTTGGCTAGTCCTTAATGCAAGCTCTGGCTCGTTGACCCACACCCGTGGCAGGGTATAGTTTGTAGTCCAAGCATAGTGCTGTGGTTGCCTCCTCTGCTTGCGGAACGCTAAGATTGTACTCTTGCATGCCCACCATGTCGATGTGGCGGTTTCCTACAAGTTGGAGTATGTTGGCCCATTGCTTGAGGCTTAGGGAGCCTTGTGCGTCTTGTGTGTTCCATGATGCAATTTTGGTATGTGTGTCTGAGTGTGTTGTTGCCTCACCAGGTTGGTGAGGTCTATGGTGTTGCAAACCAATTGCTTGGTGTATGCCTCCACGTTGTATAATGTCATGGTCGCCCCGGTCATGTTGTGGGTCCTTTTCAGCAATGCTTACATGCAACACTATCCTGGGTTTGGGTGTACGTACAGATGAGGACACAACCACTGCAATCACAACAACCACAACAACCACTGCAACCATAGCAACCACAACAACCACAACATTCACACCTTTCAACATCAACCACAACAACCACTACAACCATGGCAGCCACAACAATTGCAACAATCACAACAGCTGCAACAACCACAACAAGCAAGCACTTCGTCTTTTAGTTTTGGACATCACTCACTGGAAGAAGCGGTAAGATGCCACCTAACCAAAGTGTCACAGGCATACCAACTCACTTGCCTAACTAAACACTCCATGTCACACGTACATAAACTAAAACCCATGTACACGCAGCCCAAGAATGGCAAATGAGCACCACCTTATCGCACAATGCACAAAGGAAACCAGACCAACACACCAAATTCTGCATGATCCATGACAGAGGTATCAAGGTGTGATCCGTAAGATGTACACATCTTCTAACCAGGAGACACAATGATTGTACAAGGACTCCAAACATCTCAATTGTTGTTGCAAGAAGTACCAATATCATGTAGAGAAAATGACGAACATCTTGCGCGCACACTACAGCCAGGCCCGTTGCACATGCCACTTACAACATGAACTAAACCGCCACATAGGAGGTGCACGCCACATGTATGGGACCAAACTACCGACCAACCGAAAGCACACTAGACCAATCCACCAAACACCGTACTTGACACACAAGCGAACCAGGGAAGAATGGGACCCCACTTTGTGGGAAGTCCCACTACAACTACTTCCTAAACGCCAAAAGGCACACTAGGACCAAATGGGTGGGAAATCCCATTGCATTGACCATGTACCCCCTTGGGGACACCATTGGAGGCCGGCCATTGTATGCGCCCCTTATGGCCACCCCGGCTGCCCCACCAAAACTTGTTCATTATCGCCTACACTTGCCGTTCAGGGCCTTGGGACTGATTGCGCGCAGCCAATTTCACAGTGGAGTGGCTCTTGGTAGAACAAGTACAGATGTTGTTATTGGTGCCTGGAGTGGTGTGGGTGGTGCTGCGGTACTGCGAGTGTTGTGGGTGGCGGGATACCTGATGAAAGACCTAGTTGGCATGTTTTCAGTGGATTGGTTCGATGCATCTTGGGCGACTGTGATGCGGGCATACTCGGTGGTGGGGTACTTGATGAAGATCTTGCTTGACATGTCTTCGGTGGGCATGAGACCATTCCCAACCACTTCATCGACCAACGGCGTTTTTCTTGGTCTTGTTGCCCCCGGGAGTGGCGGTTGCAGGCCACCTGTGAAGAGTGGTGGCGTCAACGACGTCTGTGGTGCCGATGTGATGGCAGTGATGATGGGGGCGTCGTTGAGGATTTGGGTTTGGCCTGTTGATGGAGATGGCCCTTTTGTCGCACGGGCAACGGCGGGATGTTGGCGGGAGAGGATGGCAAGTCGGAGCCCTCATCGTAGTTGGAGGCCAAGGTGGTAGGGTCCGTTGTGGGGGAGTCGCGCATCGTGAAGTGGGATGCGATAATAAACGGGCCTATAGTTGACCCTGCCAAGCACGATGCTTGGATTGTATGGAGTTTGGGAGAGTCGGCTCCCGGCGCGGTATGGGGAATGCCCCAAGGGAAGCTGAGCGAGGATGGCGCCGAAATAAAAATAGACACTCAGGGGACAGGGTTGAGGCCGTTGTCGGTATGGGGCAGGGGCCACAATATCACGTGGGCCACATTATCATGGAGGGCGCTCCTAATTGGTGTTCCTTGTAGCATGAGCAGTGCCAAACTTGTGGTTCAAGTGGGAAGCGCCGGGAGCCCAGGGTGTAGGCCCACAATGCCGCCCACACCATTCCACAAGGGATCCAACTGCCATGCACTCCACTGCGCTACACTGGACCACACATCGCAACTCTTTTGCAAGACGAGGCACCAATTATGCGGAGCTGATTTCGAAGACTACCCAGTGGTCATAGAGTGGCAGACATGAATCTTTTTTGTTTGCTTTCGGTGGACATAGTCCGACAGCTGCAAAGGTGACTTCTCAGAAGAAGCGAAATTATTGATTGAAGTGAAAAGAAGGACCTTCAAATGCTAACCAAGCTCACGGTCTATATTCATGTGTCCTGAACGCACATCCCCCTCACACCAATAGAGTAAGAGCTCGCCTAGCAAGGGTTACGCATGTATGATGCATGCACTGCGGGCAAGCACCGTCCCTAAGAGAGGCCTATTCCACATAAGGAAAAGGCACATAGTCTTCCCCTGGCGACACTCCAAGGTGAGCTGCCCGATGCAAACCACTCCTTTGGCGTGACGGCAGAACCACAAAGAAGTAAAACCATTGACCGAAATGGAAAGAGGACCTGCATGTGCTGATTATCCCAAGCTCATGTCCTAAATTTGATTTTAGGTAATAATATGCACGGAAAGATGGAGCAACCGTCCAGGGGACTGGTGGAAACGCTGCTGCAGAACCATTTATAGTTTGAGTAGTTGTGTGCCGGGAAAAGACAAGAGGGCGGACAGGTGCAGCACGTGGTGTGTGGAAAGGGAGCTTGGTAGGAGCCCCTGCAAGGGGGGGGGGTGTGGGGGCTTGGTGGGGGAGGGGGGCGGGCATTGAGGCAAGGAAATGGCATCGTCATGCTTAGAACGGATAAGCACTGAGCCAACAAAGAACTGGGCCACAGCTGAGTGTGAGTGGGGCGATGGGCATTGATCCAGCTCGTCACTTCAAACCATGTCTCCCGTCTATGGATGGAGGTCCCCAATGGTAACCTGTGTGGTGAGTTGGGAGATAGCAGTGGGAGACCCACAAACGTGAGGGGCAGGGCATCAGGGGAGTCACATGCCTGCGATTGAAAGGCATTAGGACTGGTGGATTGCAGGGTGGAAAGAACATCTGTATGTGCGTTCTGCTGCCAAAGTTTAAGTTCCCGCCGAATGTTGTCACAGCAAAACCGTAGCACTATAACTGCAGCATGCAAAACCCCGGTAGTGTCAGTCCCATTGAAATGTGATACCCTTGTGTGCATGCCCTTTCCACAGGCACAGTGTGAAACTTCTTTTTCCGAGTCCAAACGGCCTTGAACTCCTGGACGTGTTCAGTGAGCAATTCAGGGCCAGGCTGAGGAAAGATGAGGCGGAAGCGGACTGTGCAGCCTGCTTTCCAGACCTTTGGGCAACAGGCTTGGCAGGCTTGGGCCGCAGCCTTGTCCCCGGTACCCTGGTATGGAATGCACAGGAACTCAGGTCCAGAGAGTGAAGGACCGATGACAGTTGCCAACAGTGGGGCACCTTTGCTGCGAGAGTAGCACCAAACATGAGCACCTGTGGCACAAATTTGTGTCTGAATGTGCAGTGGAGTCAACGCTAACATGGGGCACCAGCAGAGAGAGAACAAGAGAGCACAACACAACCACCCCTTATCGGAAGAAAAGTCAAAATGATGCAAGGAGGGGGGATTGTAAAGGGGGGGGATTTCAAGGTGTGTGGGGGGGGTACGATAGGGGACCCCCCCTTTTGCAAACCCTTTTTTGCTTGTATTTGGTCATACGATTCCTGCATTGGCATCTTTGTACACGCACCGACAGTGTCCATGTGTTTGTCGATGATACTTTGATCAGAAACACATCCGACGAAGGCGCCAGTCAGGTTTTCCATGACCTTACCACCACAATGGAGCAATAGGGCATTCAAATCAACACCGCTAAGTCTGAATTGCATTCGTACTTTGGCGTGCTGCGCTTTACACATACCAACCCCCAGGGAAACACATTCCCACAGGTAACTAACTACACTGGGGAACCACACAGCCACTACCGCTATCGGTGTCCCTTGCTTTATCCCACCCTCCCCAACACAATTTCCCCAGGTGCTTTCAGTCATCCACACGTTTCTCCACCGTTTGTCACACCCACCCATTTCATTTATGGAGCCTGTGATTTACTGATTTGATTAGTCACCCATTCTGATTTTGTATGTATCATTATGCATCGGCCTCTTCCACACATGCAAAGGTCAACCCTCTTTGCTCCACAGGACGATCACGTCACATCTATATCCTAGTTTTGACTGCCCAAGCAGGTTCCTGGCAAGTTCTTGCATGCACACCGTTGGGGGGGGGGGGTTCCAACTCACACGCGTCCCAACAGAGAGGCACCGGCATCCCGTGCACCGCCGTTTGCATTCCATGCTTGGGGATGGCCCCAAAAACACGCCAGGTGTTCAACATGTTACTAAAGTCGATGAAATGCACTTACGTGGGGATGTGCTGTCGTTTGTGGTGTGAAATAAGTGCAGATGCGGAACAGATATGGTGCTCATGACTGATTGGACACACACCATGTTGTGGCTGGGGGCGTTGGCCGGCGTGGTGTATATGTGGCCGTGTTCCCTGAGACGGTAGGACTGCCCCATCATGTGAAGTGTTGGGTTGGGCAAGACGAGGTGCCATATAAGATTCATCTGTTGCTCATCTGAGTGCTGACTGTCGATGTCTGTGTGTGTGTGGGTGGGTGGTTGGGGGGCAGAGGTGGAGGTGACACGAACTCCAGGGCTGGGCTGGGCTGGTCTGGGCTGGGCTGGGCTGCACGTGCGATTTGGTTCCGCTTACCCAATTGCGCACTGCTTGTGGGCAGTACTGTATGCCTGTGCAGCCAACGCTGCAGAGTGAGATGCTAGTGGCCTTCTTTCTCATCCTCCACCCACAGAAAGACGCCTAGCCGCCGATGGTCAACTGTCTGGTCAGCTTGACGAGAATCTTTGCACTCAGCGCCTTATCAGTGCCTGTTTGTCACATCCTGTGTGTGTGTGTGTGTGTGTGTCTGAGCTGGGACCATCATCCTCTGCCCCTTGCACTGCAGAAAGGCGCCTAGTGCAGGCGGGACATGCTTCTGTTTTTGTTCTGCTTTGCACCCGACGAGATCTCGTACACTCATCCCGCCCCCCCCACAGTGTCCCCAGCACGGGGACATGCCTTGTCCGCATGAAGCTGTAGGTTTCCCAATTCATGCTGTACATATTCTCTGGGCCTGAGTGCCCACGCACACCGTAGGCCGGATGGCCTGAACTCAGTCTGGTGTCAGCAACAAGAAAAAAGATCTAGTACACTCAGGCCGCCGTTTGCAGTGCCCTGTTTGTCGCGTCGATCGTGTGTGTGCGTCTGTGTCTGTGCCTGTGCCTGTGCCTGGGTGTGTCTCTCTCTGTATCTTTCTGAGTGTCTATTTTTTTTCGAGGCCGTCGCCATGCCCTTTTTTGGAACTTCAGCGCCGCCGCTGCTGCCAGTCGTGGCCCCACACACGTACCCATGCCACAACGGTGCCCCACGGCTCAGCTCCAATCCTTCATTGATCGTTGTGCTGACCCTCACTAGCACCGCATTCGCTGCGGCCTTGGTCCAAGCCTACGCTGGGACCACGACCAGTGTGCACCTGGCGGCCACCCACGCGCCAGGAGCGGTGCACACCGCCCGTGCCGGCATCGTGACTGCCCCAGGGCCCGTTCCCTTTCCGTCCGCCGCCGGTCGCCCAGCGCCCCACGTCGGCCGCATGCCCGCACAGCACCGCGGGGCCGTGCCCGGGCACGCAGCGACACGCGATGCCGTGGCGGCCGATTCCGGGCGCCGGAGCGCAGGCGACTGGCCCTCTGCTTTCCTCCTCTCGATTGCCGCCGCGCTGGGCGCCGCTGCAGCCGCTTTGTGCAGCCGCAGGGCCCACGGCGCCGCCACCAATCCGGCTGCTTTGCAGACCGTCGCTCTGATGGGCACCAGCAGCAAGAAGCGGAAGGCCCAGCGCAACAGCGGCAAGCGGAAGGCCGGGCCCCGGCCCCAGCCCGTCAACTACGCGGCGCTGGTGCGGGCCTCGGAGGCGCAGCACAACAAGATCACGGCGCAGTACGAGCCCGGGGAGAACGACGACGGGACCGTCATGACCGAGTGGATTGTGGCCGCCCGCGTCCGGGAGGGGCAGCCCGTGGTCCCGATGCTGACGGACTGGGTGCCGGTCGCCACGATCGTGGCCCTGGCGCACGAGCAGGCGACCCACAACCTCGCGCGGGAGACCGTCGTGGGGCAGCTGAAGAAGGAGATCTCCGAGTGCGTCCACCTCGTCTCCGCGAGCCTGCGCTCGGTCGACCGGGACGGCCTGGAGTACGCCCTCGAGCCCGTGGACAGCTTCTCGTCGCACGTGATGGACCGCAGCAAGTACGAGAAGCACGACGACCTCTACCGGGACTTGGGGCTGGAGCCCGGCGCGACCCCCCGCGAGATCAAGACGGCGTACCGGAAGATCGCGGCGCAGTGCCACCCCGACACCTTCGCGACCCGCCCCGAGGGGCAGGAGGAGGCCGCGGCGAGGCTCAAGAAGGCGCAGGACGCGTACACGATCCTCGGCGGCGGGGTCGGCACGGACAACGAGGACTCGTGGTACGCGTCGCTGGGCGGCCGGGCCCGCACCGACTTCTCGGGCCCCTTGAGCACCAAGGGCCACACACAGAAAAGGCTGGGGCAGGAGCTGCCCCTCGAGGGCGGCGGCTTCCGCCTGGCGCTCGCGCCGCTGAAGCCCGAGATGGCGCAGGAGTTCCTGTTCCGCAACGCGTCGCACCACCGCGTGGCAATGGCAAAGATGGCGCAGGAGCAGGCGGCGCAGGAGGAGGTCGCGGTGGGGGTGTGACCGTGACGCGCGACAACGCCGAGGCCGTCCGATCGGAAGTCCGCTGGTCGCGTGTTCCCAGATGCAGTCTGGGTTGAGGGGGGCGACCACTTGGGAAGGCGGGAAGGAATCGTCTGGCGGTGGGCCCGGCGGCGGTTCGGCGCGGCCGGACCGCCGCCCGGTGCTTCGGCCGGCCGAACCGCCTAACGGCCAATTTTGCGGCCAACCCCAGTTTGTGACGGTCTCGGCCGGCCGATTCCCTCGAGCTACGTGGGGGGGCTGGGGCAGCAGGTGGAAGCGTGCAGCAGCCCCCTGCAGCCGTGCAGGAGACCAGCTTGTGGCAGCTGCCGTGGCCCGTCAACGCCGCGAGTACTTTTCAGGGGTTCGGTCGGGTCCAGTCCAGGGCTGTGGGCCCGGCACCTGCGGGTCGCAAGGGACCCCCCTGACCGTGAACTTGTGGGAGTGTCGCGCGCGCAGTGCGCGCGCAGTGCAACGGCCTGCCCTTTGGCACCGACTCGGACCCTAGTTTGGGGCATTTTCCGCGGACTGGGGGGTTTCGGGGGTGAAACGTGGGTTGCAGCGCTCCATGCCATACCATTTGGTGTCTTTATGGCCCAGGGGGTCGTGGAGAGGGCGCTTTGCCCTCTCCGTTGAGTCGTCGCCACCTCCGTGCCGGGCCTCTTTGGCGCTCTCCCAGCCGGCGGCAAGAGGGTGCCGTGATGGTGGTTGTACGGGGGTTGGTCCATGCGGGGGCGCCTGTTCGGATACCCGACCCCAACAGTCACCCCCCCTCCCCTTCCGGGCCTCTGGCCGCATAGGGCCCGCCTGGCCATTGTTGGCGATAGTTCCCCACTATTGGGACCCCTTGGCCTGGGGTTATGGAGCCCTCTTGAACATTTCCCCATGTGCGTGCTTTGAGGGTGACACAGGACACCTTCAATCCACGGTGCACCACTCGACAGGCGAAACATGCACTAGCGAGACACAAACCACCAAACAAAGGGAGACCACACAACCATCACCGAACGGTCACACACGACCACGGGGGCCCTGGACCCATACGGGCATATTGTTCTTCACCGAACATTCACACACACACACACACACCCCTCCAGCCCCCAAACGCAGGAGGCCGAAAACACCCCCCCCTCCGTCCCCACCAGCCCCAGTTCCACGGGGGCTGGAGGAGACCGTGGCCGAGGATGTCGCACGCCCGCTTTTCGTGCCGAGGCACGGGAGAGCAAACACCCTGGATACCTAGCCAGCAAAATACAGAGGTTCTGATTCCGCAGAAGGGAGGGAAACAACGTCACAAAGAGGCCTCAGCAGACCTGAGCCAAATGAGGCGTCCAGCCCAACACTGCACAAGGATCCACCTCTAAAAGTACAGATCACACACACACACACACACAGTGTTGCAACGCACCGAGACAGCCACCAACAACAAAAGCCCAAGCCTCATACCCCACGGAAAATATCCATTATTCCTAGGATGCGACCTCCTCAACCCCCAACAATCCACCATTGCTCCGATCGCCAAATTGGTATAGGGAAGTCGGATAGTGAACCGAGGTCTTTTGTCATCAATGTTCATCGTCCTAGTTTGATGCCATATCACTTCTCAAACCAGACGGACGGCGATGACATCAGACAAACACAACTAGGCACAACACAGGCATCAACAACAGACACACTACAGTCAGCACAGGTGCTGGTAAGATGGTAGCAACAGCACCCGGACAGCCCTTCCCCCCTCCCCATCTGGCAACAACCCGGATGGGGTCTATCATTGCAACACCCCCCCCCCCCCCGGTTGGTCTCGGGGGTGTGTCGCCCAATGTGCACGCAGTGCGACAAAACCCCCTGAGAAGACGGCGGGCCATCAATGCAGAGCTGCTCCCCTGGTTCAGCGATGGTCGTGCTGTTCCGCCGCGGGCATGCACGCCGAACAGGCACACCGTTGTGTGGCGGGCTGCATCATTGCCGGCCCCAGCATGCACGCCTGTGACGAGTGCAGACAAGTGTGGGTGTGTGTGTGCCCCAGGACGCCCATGCAAGAGCCCAGCGTCTGTGGAGCCGGAGAGCAATGCAGCAACCCCGAAATATATATTGGGATATCCCCCAAAAGGACCACGGCCTCCTCAGCCTTTTCGCTTTTCATGCGAGAGCAAAATAGGGGGTTCACAGCCCTGTACCTCTGAAAACCCCCATCCCCAAAAGATCTGCATGCCCCATCAAAGTCAAAGGTGTGATGGCAGTGTTGCCAAGTCCATGGGGGACGGCGACCTGTTCCGCCTCAGCGCCGCCTCTTCATTGCTTTCTCTGTGCCTGGCACACCGCTGCTGTAACGCAGCCTTCAGTCTTTGTTGTGCTCCGGTAGCACACTGGGATGCCTTCGGGCGTGGCGGTTCCCACTGCATTTCCTGGTATCAGATTCAGTTCATCCTCACTACACCTCATGTCCGCTCCCTCATCGCCTTGTGGGACAATCGTAGCATCGGACGGCTCTGAGCCTTGATCCCGAGAGGTTTCTCGAGTGCCTTCTGGTGAGCGGGCTTCGCCAGCTTGCCATGGCCTGCACCCCCCAGAAAAATGATCAAAATAGGGGGTCCGTTTTCCAACTCATTTCTTGTGAGCCTTCTCACAAGGGGAGGTTTCAGTGGTGGTTGTCGGGGGGCGCATCGGGGCGCTCCGTGCGCTGTGCGCAAAGCAGCCCCTGCACAGGCAGGAAGTCAAAGCAGGTGAACATACGGGGACTGAGGTGCACGCCGGATGGTGCCATTTGGCTGGGACCTTCAGGTCACGTCTTCCCCCACTTTGGGGACCCCGGGATGGTCGGGTTATGAAGTGAAGCCAAAGAGACTACGGCTGAGACCTGAGGTCCCTGGGCCCCACGTCCGTGAGCAAGCAAGTGGCGACCGGGCCGCCCCTTGGCCTCTAGCTGTGCCTGGGCGACAGGCTGCACCTAGCGGCCGGTCCAAAGTTCAATTCAAGTTTTACACTCTTTTTTTTTTGGCCTTTGCATGCTGGCTGGGGTGGATATCTGGCTGCTCTGTCGGAAAGTGGGCGCGAGCTGTGCGCAGACACCCCGTTGGTTCTTCTCTGAGTGGGTGTCAGCATGGCTGTACTTCATGGCATTTCTAGGCATGTATTGATGGTTGATCATGCCACTGCTAAAAATACGCGACTATCATGTATGATAATCTGTACTGGCCAGTATGCTGGGCCATTATGGCCCATGACTTTGTCATGATTCTGCTGACCCGTTGTACATGGGAGATTCTTAGAACTGGCGGATGCAGACATACTGACAGTGGGTCTATTCACCGGGTCTCCTCTCGCGTCGTGTGTTTGTGTGTGGGACAAATGCCTTTGCAAGTACGGAGAGCAAGGGCAACTGGCTGAGGCACCGGGAGATGTTCCAGCATGAGCTGGTTTCCTGTGTTAAGGGTGATTAGTCATGTCAAAATAAGGAATGTAATGATGTGCATGCTGCTATTGTGTAAGGGTTGAGCACCTCTTTGCTCGCTTGTGCCAATGGAGGATGTTCCGCAGTGTTCGGATGGGTTTAGCAAAGGAGGTGCAGGGGCATGTGCGCATTTTGTTGCACCTAACTCAATTTTGTACCCGATGGCAAACCAGATATCAGCCATATGGACCTTGGCCTCATGTGCTTGAGCCCGAGGGCACAAGCGTAAGCCTCTGTCGAGGATGCAAACGACGATGATGCTGCCAATTGTGCGCGGACCATCCCAGTGATAAATCCGAGTGTGGCACTTGCTACTTGACCTACACAGGGGGTTCATGGGATTGTGAACCATGGGCATGAGAGCTGCCGAGGTGAGCCCCAAGTCCTAGACCACCTTTACCAACATACCCTACTGAGGGACAGTGCGCAAGGGCGACCCCAAAAATTGCTTTGCCGGGGGGGGGGGGGGGGGGTAGCATGGGCGCCCGGCGAAGGAGGGGGGTTCCAGAAATGGGCTTCTGTGCCGGGCCCTCTGTTTTGTGTAAGGACGGATGTTGCCGCGCCGGAACACAACTTTTGGTCCGGAAAAGTTTTTTTTACGAAAAAATTTTCCCCACATATGTGTAGTCAAAACGATCAGCGCGACGTGGGGATCATTTTGAGGCATGTATGTTGGAGTCGACCCCCCCCCCCCCCGGCACGGCAGGTAGGGCAGCCCCAGCCCAAAACCCCCCTCCCGGCAGGGCGACCAAGGAGTGAGGGGGGGGGGATGGGCTTCCATGCCACCCGCCCCCCCCGCAAAGCAATTTTCTTCCCGCCAAGTTGTTGGCCCCAAGGGCCCTGCACTGGTGCGCATGCTGCATGCCACTTGGTTGGGGATGGCGATCGCCAAAGCCACGATGCGCAATGCATGGGGCACAAGGGGGACCCTGGCGTTGGGAACCATCCCAAGTTCATCTGGCTTTTGTGGGAAGTTTGACGGGCCAGACAGAGTCCAAGGAGGCGTTGGACATGAGTTGCATCCGTGGAGGATTGTTTGAGCTGTTGGGTCGCTTGAGCTTGGCCCCGCAATGGGAGATGCAAATTGGACTGGAGGGGGACCTGAGCTTGGCCTTCCGTGTCTACTTCTGTCCCCCGTGTGGATAGAGTCAAGGGCAGGGATGCTTTAGAACAGAGGGGGAGGGTGTGAGATCCAAAGATTTGTGTACCTAAAATAGCTCAAAAATGTCCTTCCTCTTCCAAAAAATTTTTCCTACCTGAGAGATTGTTAGCTGGAGGCGGGGGTGGACCCGGCGGGGCTCTTTACAATTTTTTTTTACTCTAAAGCAGCCCAAGTCAACGGACACATCACCAAGGTGTATGTTGTAATTCGTATAATTTTTTTTGGCGATAAATGCGTGTCACAAAAAAAATCGTCAAGTCGTGTAATTACTTTTTGCGGTAACTCGTGTAAACCCGTTACATGCATTACCGCAAAAAAACAACAACAACGACCTGACAATTTTTTTACACGCATTTACCGCAAAAAAAAATTACATGTATTGACAATTTCTTTGTACACACGTTTACTGCAAAAAAAAATACACGACATGACGATTTTTGTTTACCGGCGTTTACCGCAAAAAAAAATTACACGACCTTACCGCAAAGAAACAATTACCAATTTTAGTGAAAATGCATGCATGTAGGCGATGTGCCCACCTATGGGCGCCATTGCTCATTTTGTCCCCCGCCGTGAAGCGTTGGGGACCCCCAAGGCGGCAGGGGTTATGTAGCCACCCAGTCCATTTGTGGGCCACCTCTGATTTTGTCCCCTTCTCTAAAGCGTTGGGGACCCTCCAAGCGGTACGGACTATGTAGCCACCCGGCCCACTTGTGGGCCACCTCTCATCCCCCCCCCGCCCCCCCCGCTCTAAAGCGCCGTGGACCCCCCAAGCAGTAGGGGTTATGTAGCCACCCGGCGCACTTATGGGCCACCTCTGATTTTGTCCCCCGCCCTGAAGCGTTGGGGACCCCTCAAGCGGCAGGGGTTATGTAGACCCGGCCCACGTGTGGGCCACTTGTGATTCTGTCTTATAGTTCTGCAGGAGAATTGTAGTTCGGGTGGTCTAATACCTCTTTTCAAAGCGACAATGTCAGGACAGTCAGCATTTGTCTTGTATTTCCTGTTTTCCCTATGCAATGGTTTTTGATTTTTGCCATGGTGGGGCAAGAATGCGTCGTGGACAATTTTACACAACCAACGGGCGGAACACCGAATCCAGTGGCTCGCCCCCCCCCCCCTTGATGACGCAGGTGCGCACAGTGGAAAACCACCGAAGGCCATAAAAACCCAGATTTGCCAGATGCAGCCACTGGGTCGTTTGATACTCTATCGGGATGTGCACTACGAGGAGTGGTCCGGAAGCCTGCCCCACGACCCGATCAATATGGCAGTGGATGACGTCCTCAAGAGGGGGGGAACGTTAGCACACCGGGCGCGCGCCAGGCATCTTTTTGGACCCGTGCCCCTCTAGTGACCTTTTAGGAGGTGCACTAAGGGGGCGCACTTAGCACAGTGCAGCTATTTGGGCGCCTGGCTGTACTAGAGACCCACACTTTGAGATACTAGGAGCATCATGGTGACCCCTAGTGTAGGTTTTGACTTCTGATTTTGTCTCCTTTGTTGGGGACCCCCGAGAATGCAAGGGTGACGTAGCATTTCCGCCCTCTTTTGGGCCCCAACCTTCCGGTGCTATTGAGGAAACCGGGACAATCTTTGAATCCACGCTTTGTTGCGTGGTGCATCATGGTGACCCCTGGCGTAGGTTTTGACTTCTGATTTTGTCCCCTTTGTTGGGGAGCCCCGAGAATGCAGGGGTGACGTAGCATTTCCGCCCTCTTTTGGGCCCCAACCTTCCGGTGCTATTGAGGAAACCGGGACAATCTTTGAATCCACGCTTTGTTGCGTGGTGCATCATGGTGACCCCTGGCGTAGGTTTTGACTTCTGATT
Organism: Eutreptiella sp. 'Long Island Sound 2002'; assembly: GCA_964036045.1. Lineage (NCBI taxonomy): Eukaryota > Euglenozoa > Euglenophyceae > Eutreptiales > Eutreptiaceae > Eutreptiella > Eutreptiella sp. 'Long Island Sound 2002'. The sequence continues at coordinate 146,583,637 of OZ038378.1, forward strand.
TTGTCCCCTTTGTTGGGGAGCCCCGAGAATGCAGGGGTGACGTAGCATTTCCGCCAAAGGTTGCCAAAGGCGCTCCACCGTCGCAGTTTGTGATGAGTGTAAGGAGCACTATTGTAATGAATGTATTGACACCCACACTTGTGGGACCAATGTTGTTTGTTAATTACACTATAAATGACAGTTGGAGTGGTTGAATTCACAGATCCTGCCTATTTTGCAACGTGCTTTGTAGGGAAGGTGTGCAGTGCAATGTGGTCTACTTGGGGGGCTTCTCCATGGGAGGGTAAATCTGGGGCTCAAGTCGGGATAGTTAATAGAAAAGTAGCGTGCCGGGCAAACATTCCCCCAGGGTGACAGATGCCAGGGTGTCGGAACAGATCATCCAAGAATTACAGGGTATGTGTCCTGGAATGCCTGCTGACAGATCCTGCCTGGTTGGTCCTGGCGACATATGAGCTGTGGACTCCTTCGCAGGTGCCTAGAGTTGGGGATCTGAGGGGCCCTGGAGGAGGCACTGCTACAAGTGGTGCGAGCATGCCACTATGAGGGACCCATCAAGAAAGTGCTTTCAGGATTACGTATCGTGGAGAAAGCAGGGAGAATACCGACGGTCGTCCAGGCAGGAGATTGGCAAATGGTCCGAGCAATGGAGAATCTGCGAATCCGTAGGATGGGGGTCCAAGTGCGTTGGGCCCCGTCGTCGATATTCCGTGAGATGGTGGCCAAGAGAGCAACATTGTCATGGGCGGAAGCGGAGGCAATGGTGATGGCGGTTTTGGCATGCACAAACTTGCTCCGTATCAGCGAGGCTATCACGACACGCGGAAAGGAGCAAGGAGTGTTGGAGTTTTTCGGGGTCAAGAACAGAGTGGGATGGCACGTGCAGCCAGTGGGTCCATGGGCAGGGCGCTGGCTCGAATTCCTACACTGGGGAAGGCAGAGGCACACGGGGAGGATAGAGCATAGTGGAAATTTCGGAAGTTTGCAAGAGTTGGAAGAACAGTTCAAGATCTTGGTGGCGCAGACATCATGGCCAGAATTGCGATGCCACAGCCTATGACGACTTGGGGCAGCCCAGCTATGGGCCAGCGGATGCAGAGGGAGCACGTTGCAGCTGGCAGGGGGTTGGAAAGGCGCCCACAACCAGTACCCGTGTACGAAGGGGATGCAATACAGGCCAACATGGGCACATGGTGTAGCATTGGTGGGCAGCGTGGATTCGTAAAGAGGTCCGTGATTCAGTCCTTGGCAGACGTCGCGGGGAGAGGCTGGGTGAAGAGAAGTCGAAATAGGCAGGTGCAAAACGCCGATGCACGCGTGGTGAGTCAGACTCGGAGATTGCAGAGCAATTGCCAAGAAAAGAAGAGGATGACTCCGAGGCAGAATATCAATTTGAGGACGGAGACGCATGAAGATGGGGACACAGAGAGGGCCGAACACCAGAGTACAAAGGAGGACGCGAAGAACCAGAAGAGTTGCAGGACGTGCGATGCGATACAGGTGGTCACTGGTATGGCCGGTGCCGGGTGAGCAAGTTCCCCGGCCGAATGCCGCGCTTCTGTCAATGGTTCATGGAGTAGAGGACGCGACAAATTCTGTGGGGTTGGCCGAATCTAGAGTTCTGGTAGCCATGGAGACACTGTCACAAGTTGGCGTGTCATCAAACTAGTCCTACAGCGCATTGGCCATTGCTTGTTGTGTTTCCACCACTTTCACCTCCCCCGGCCATGGTGTCTAGTGGGGTGGCCATGTTTGTATGCAAATCAGCGGTGGTTAGTGGCCCTGTTATGTTTCAGCGACCCTTGCATGTTCGGTGTAGAGTGGAGAGTCATTGACTGCATGTTGCCATTGTTAGCCCCACGGTAGGCATGAGCTTGAAATCTATCTTGGCCTCGTAGTGGTGCACCTAAGTAGAAATTGGTACCGCTCAACCACTGTGCATGTAGGCATATCAAAGTGGTGATAGCATTCATGGCGCTCAACGGCGGCATGCTTCAGACGTGGTTGTAACCATTGTCAGCTGCAAACCTGCGGCGGTAGTCATCAGTCCAACCCTGTTCAAGGTCATAGCAACAATGGTGCATGGCAGGGTGTGTGTGTAGTCCATTTGAAATATGAGCTCTCTTCCCCCCCCCCCCCCCTGCAATAGAGGATTCCCCCACCATGAAGGATTCCCTCCTCAAATGGCCGTTATACATACATCCGCAAGTATCAAAGGGCATACTCATTCGGCCTTTATGGCCCTTGGTTTTGTTGATGCACAGCGGCACAGCCGGGTGTGTGAGACCCACGAAGGCAAGTGCCAAGTAGCACCATAGAGCCCGGCAAAGCCGCTGCTAGTATTGAACCCTGCTAGTCTTGAACCCAGGGTAGGCCCTTGGCCACTACGAGCTCAACATGCCATGGGCACCAGGCCACTGTCTGTGTTGAAGAAGTGTTCCCGTTGCGATGTTGATGGTGCCTCCTAGTCAAGGTTTGAGGGGTGCTAGGCCACTATCACTACCTGTGTGGGATGGGGAACTGCAATGGATGCATGCCCCCCGATTTTTGTTGTTCCACCAAGTGCGTGCACTAGGTATCCTGCATGATGGGTCAGCTCTTCCCCCTCCCACTGTGCCGGTCAGGCGTGCCATGCAGGGGCCACCCCCAATTTCCTAGCACCAAAAGGTAAAAGCAACGGCTCCAGGTGAGGAGGGGGGGCGGTATTCCATGTCCAGGAAAATCCGAATCTACAAATTCTGGCGCGGCACCTGCTGTGCCATTTCTTAAAAATGGGCGAACAAATTATGCAGCTTTGGCAAAAGTTGCTCATCAGAAACAGTGGACGGTTGCTGCCATTTCCTGGAGGACTTTCTTGGTGCATCAACCAGCAACGCTACAAATGAGGAAAGACCACTTCAGCACTTCTGCTACCTCGATGGGAAACTAATTATGATTAACCAACTCCTTAGGCATGGTACACGTGCAATCCTTAATCAATGACATCGCTGCCAAACCCTGATCAACGGTACTTCATCCGCGCGCTCATTACCCTGGACACCAACATGGGAGGAGACCCAATGCATAGTGACACTGTCCCCCAGCAACCACCACCTGTTCCACAAGTCCGTCAACAGTGACACATGTGCCAGCGGCCCTCGGGACTCCACCTACCCTTGCCGCTGCCATTTGGCGCACATCCCCTGCAGCCCCAGGAAACCAAGTTCACTGTCGCATAGTATCACATGGTGTCATTGGCACTAAACACAAAATCAGGCCCAAGAAAAGAGTCCTGACAGGGCCATGGTCAATATCCAGTGTGCGTGCACTGGGGAAAACAACAGGCTCAAGAAAAAGAGTCCTCATAGGGCCATGGCCAATGTTAGTGCCACCATTATAGGCCACTACATGCAGCCTCACCCCCGGTCTTCTTGTCAAGCGCCAACAGGACTGCCCGCAATTCCGCCCTGATTATAGATTGCCGCTCCTCCAGCGGCGCTGGTTGCTCGTTGTTGCGTGGGTCACAGTCACCAAACCACATAGCAAACCCTGCATGTGACAGATCCGCAGTTTGTTACTTGACCCGTCACAATATGCCACATCCCACCCCTCCTTGAGTTTGCTTTGATTCTTCGCATCCGGCAGCATATGCTGCCATTTCACTGCTTTGGGCACAACCATAACTCTTGGCTGCACTGCTGCTCCCAGGGGCACCTGCACCCCAAACATGGGCTTCCCTTGCAGAAAATTGAGCAGGTGAGAAGATGAAAACCTTCTTCACGATACAAAGATGTTTCATTAGCAGTCGCCCACACCTGCAGCGTAGCCGCCCATTGGTGAACAAACTCTGGCAGGGAGTGCTGCACCCCCCTTGAAACCACATCACATTTGAGTGCCTGAGAAGCTCGAACCGCCGCCCAGGGGTCAGACTATGAGTAGTGGACATAGACAAGCGCAGGTGGGTCAGAATGATGTGTTGCAACGCCAGAACCCCCCCGGGTCACCTCTCACCGGCCAACAAGCTTTAAGGATTGTATCGGCCGGAAAGGCCACATATGTGCAAGCAGACAAACCATGTGCCACAGTCTCCAGATACCCGCGGATGTCACCCCTTGGGCGCCCGAACACAAGCTGTGCGCACCCTAACCACCAGCTTTTCCCCCGAAGCCTTTCACATAAGAGACAGGCCAAGAAACATTCGGCAGCCGCTAACCTCGGCGAACTCAAGGCGGCATTCGGTCGTCGTCTGAGGTATGCTGCAGTGCAGCAGGTCAAACAATGAACTGAGGTTTGTGGCGATGACCATATGCCTGTGACACGGGGGCATATGTGAGCTCTGTATCCGTTGCTTTGTGGCCCCTTCCCAGTACCTCTGCCTTTCCATCGTTGCTGACAGATCCCCAATGCACGTGACATGGCAAGTCCCTGAGTCCCCGGAGACATGAAGCATCGTCGGTGCCTAAACGCATGCGTGACAGCGGTGTCCAGGTAGTATCCGGTGGCAGGAAATGCGTTGCAACACGAATTTCCTGAGCAGCCGATGCGCCCTCGGATGGCGTTGTACTATGGGGCCTGGTTTCTGGTCGTCTTTTTGGGGCCGCTGATTCCTTTTCTTCTCCCGGTCGGCATGGGGCATGAGGCGAATGTGCCGTTGACCTACGTGGCCGCCTTCTTCCAAGCCCTTTTCACCGGACCCATGATCCCCGCCTGGTCGCAGACCTTTCTGGATGCGGATGTCACGAAGCCCACAAACGCAAACTTAGTATCTCTCGTGTTTTCCCTGAGCTTTGGTGCCATTGTACTTGGCTCGATGGCTGTTGCGCGCTTCTGCTTCCAAGTGGCAGTCGTTCCCATGCACCTGCCCATCCTCAGTTTCTTGTACGGCACTTACGGGGCCATATTCACCTTCTTTTCCATCCCCCGCGAGGTCCGAATGCAGTCTGAAACTTTGAGGCAATTGAAGGTGGCGCTTTTCACGATGGTCATTCCTGCGTTTGTATACGGAGGGGCATACCCGCTTCTTCTGGTGTTCTTTGAACAGGGCACGCCGGCAATCCAACTGTTGTTGGCGGTGCTTGTGATGGCGCTCAGGTTTGCCATTCAGCGCCTCTTTGTCTTTGTGTCCCAGGGACAAAGCCCGGAGGCCTTCTTCCTGGTCACGTTCTTTTGCTGTTTCGGATTTGAACTCTACTTGAGTGCCATGTTTGCCAGCGTCAAGTCCTGGCTGGTCTTTGCGGTGCTGGTGTGCTACGACCTCGGGGACAACCTCACCACCCTCTTCTGCATTGCGTGGCTGCCGCAGGTGCGCCGGCCCTCGGACGTGGCCCCGGGCGAGCTTGTTTCCCCGACCACAAACCAGTCGACTGTCTTGGGGTTTCACGGCCCTGACACAATGGAGACCACCCAGGCCAATGAATTTGGGCAAGGCCCGGACCCGGGATCACCGGGATGTACGAGTGTTGCCACAATGCTGGCGGAGGAGGTCCAAAACCACCCGTCCGGGGGCTACGTGGATCCGGAAGGCATGCGAGGTGGCAACTGGGTTGCTTCCGATAGCATGCACGGCATAGCTGCCAGCGCCTCTGCCGCTTGCATGCGCCCCAGAGGCCCTGAAGAGGGTCACGGAGATCACGGAAGCGCCGTGGTTGCGATGCAAATGAACATGCTCGGCGCGCTGGTGATACGGGAAGCGATTGAGGTGTTCGTGCCCATCTTGTGGCTGTTTCTCTCCAGTTGCATATATTTTGGGAATCGGAAGGTGCACATCAACTTCGCTCACCTCAGCAAAGCCGCGTTCTACAATTCTTTGGTTTTCCTTGGAGTGGACGTCGCGCTGGAGGTGGTCGTCTTACTCCTCACCGCTGTGACCTCGAAGTACCTGCTGGAGCGGAGTGCATTTGCACTGGCGAAAGCTCACTTTGAGTATTTTTCCAAGCAGTTCGCCTGCGTCGCGCTGGGCCTGTCTGTGTCCATCATCGCCATTCAATGGGCACCATTTGGGTTTGATGGGCATTTCAAATTCCGATGGCTTCGGGAAGGAATGGTCTGGCAGGGAGGAAACTGCTGGATGCTCGCCGAAGAAGTGGGGCTGAAAGATATCCCGAATTGTCAAATGTGATCTGACAGCGCCACTGGCGCTGTCTGACCAGTTGTGCCTGAATTTCCTTCCCCCTCCCTCTCTGATAATGTATGAAATGCAACCTGCTGATTCATCTCGGCCTCCAGTCTTCACACACTGGGAAGCCTACGGGCGTGGCAGTCTCCCACGGCATAACCTGGTTTCAGACTCAGCCAATCCTCACTACGTGTCAGATCCGCTACCACAGTCATTTGTGGGATCATCGCAGCACTGGACAGCTCTGAACCTTGATGCCGAGGGGTTGTCTTAAGTGCTGTGAAGTGAGCAGGCTACGCCAGCTCATCTTGGTCTAAGCCAAAAGAAAAAAGATCTGACAGCGCCACTGGTTCCCGTGGACCATTAGGCCACCAAACACTGGCCAAAATCCTGTTGACCGGCATCAATTTCAAGCTTGTGCATTCCTGATTGACAACAACCCAGTGCCGCATGTCCTGGACACCATTTACTCCCCTAGCGGGCTCGCTGTGAGTATGAGCATGTAGCTGGCTCTGCAAAGCCTCACTAGCACTGGTGTCTGATTTGGTGATGTGGATGGTGATGGTGCTGTTGGGGGGAGTGGTGAGACATTGGGTAGCGATGTCGGTGATGTTGTTGCTGGGAATATGGTGGGGGCTGCCATGCGCTCCCCATGAGCGAAGCGAGGGACCTCTGACGGGATTCAGTACACCAAGTGTTTACAGGAATGAAGATAGCCTACTTGGCTGAGCATCACCGACAAGAGTCGGTGGATGTCGCAACAATCTTGTGAACAGCCTGGTGACAAAGTTGATGAGTGGAAACTGTCCGACAAGAGTCCCATCCCTTGCTCACCTACTCGGCGGGTCTGGTGTTGATATGGCGTCAGCCCCATGGACTATTGCTCTTTAAAATGATTTCCTTCTCAGTCCCATCCCTTGCGCAGACCATCAGGAGTTTGCAAACATGGTGGCTGCAGTTTGTGCCCAAATCACCTCGAAGAGAGGTTGTTAGATCAGACGCCATACACCCCCCCCCCCCCCCCCCGGTCATTCGCATAGCATACCCCAAGACGTGATATTGGATGTCCAACCCCTTGTAAAATCATTATTTTGCCCAACAAAACAATCCCCCAACCTGGCACACCCCAAGCCACCCCAACCCACCTCAAAGTACCCCAAACCACTCGAACCCATTGCAAAGTGCCCCAACCAACCCCAACCCACGTCAAAGTAGCTCAATTCTCCTCAACCAACGGCAAGATACCCCAAGCCAGCCCTAACCACCCCAATGCAACCCAACCCATACCAACCCATGTCGAAGTATCCCAATGGATCTTTTGATTTTGAGACCTCTATCCCCCTGAAATTGGATACCCTTTTTTTGGGGGGGGGTCAAAAGTTTGTGGTTAGAAGGATTTGAACCAGGGTCTAGTGTAATAAGGGCTCAAGGTCGATCGATCGGCTGAGCCAGCAATCGCCGAACCGCCGGCCGGGAATCGAACCGGAACTAGGCCAACCATCGGCCGATTGTTCAACACTCGACCACTGAGTGTTCCTGCATACCAGGGGTTCCCCAGTGATTGTAATCGTAGTCCGCAACAAAAAAAAGCCAAACTGTGAGTTTCTGCCTGCCTGTCTGCCTGCCTGCTTGCCCGACTGACTGCCTGACTGACTGCTTGCCTGCCTGATTGGCTGTGTTGCTGAGCATTTGGACCGCTGACGGGTCTATCTTGCCCACGTTGGGTAACCCCCCGCCACCTCAAATGTATACGCCCCCCAAATTTGTACCCCCCTTGGGTCCATGGGCATTTTGCCAAAATCTGTAGCCCCTTCAACCATGTACAAGCAAGCTGAACATGAACAAATCCAGGGTACAGTTGCCACTGCCAAGCTCACTCGCAGTGATTGTGGTTTGCTGCTTGACATTGGAAACACTGGTAGACGCATGGGCCACAGCAGCAGAAGATGCTGCGGCAGCTCCATCAGCCCCTGTGTTCCATGCAGCCAACACAATGAAAACTGAATGACGGGCGAAAAAGAACATGCAGCACCTCCCCGCCAACAAAATATACCCCCACAGATTTCTACCTCCCTGGCCTTGCTGAGTGTCTTGCCGAAGTCTGTGCCTACAATCATTGTGCCTCATGCACACTGGGAAGCCTACGGGCGTTGCAGTCTCCCACTGCATAATCCGGTTTCAGACTCAGCCAATCCTCACTACATGTCAGGTCCCCAACCACAGCCACTGTGGGATCATCGCAGCATTGGGCAGCTCTGAACCTTGATTCCCAGAGGTTATTTCCAGCACTGTGAAGCCCATGATGTAACACGTTCATCCCGACACCATATCAGAACACGTCTCAAAAAATGCAAACGCTGGTACAGACCACACCTCTGGTCGCTGCAAATGATAAGCTGGCAAATACGCCTTCTGTGCCTGGTCTTTGCCTATGTCTGTCGCCAATGTGACATCAGAGATCGCTGGCATGAGCCACCTACAAACGCAATGCCCCTCCCACTTATTCCATGCCCTTATCCGGTTCCCTTTGCGTGCATAAGACTTCCTTGGAATATTGTGCTCAGATATATCCTGCTGAGCAATGACGTGCACCCCAACCCAGGCCCCACTACCACGCACATCCCAAACGCATTCCCTGTGACCACACTGAACGTCGGAGGCCCCCACCTCTCGAGCACAGGGCAAGAAGAAGAAGCACGTCCGACAGTTCACGGTGCTGTATAGCTTGACCAAGAAGGGCTTCATCTCCGAGCCTGTGGACCCATAACGTTCAATGTTTTCAAACTGCATGTGCCAGTTTTTGGTCTCCAACGATCGCTGCTCATGAGTGTTTTGTTGCATATGTCAACCTTTTGCTTGTGTACCACCATCTCCGCTTCAACCCCCCTGAGGACGGTCTACACGTGTATCACGCAAGTTGCGGTGCATAAGCAACACCCTGGTCCAAGCAACACTAGGCGTTGGTTCCGTCTATTTCTGGTCATTTACCATTGCTTGGATAGGGGGGTAGGTTAGGTGCTTGGTGTGAGCCATATGGCCGCCTCTCAGCCTCATGCATGCACATCCATGCACATCCACATCCACTGCACAGTCTCTGTTGACAAATCACCTTGGGCATCATTAACTGCTGATAATTGTGCCGTGGATATTGTGTGGGCAGAAGGCTGACCATGGGAGTTGGGCCATAACAGAATTGAAATTAATTTGCGATTAACTAAAAAAAAGTGGCCCAAATTGGCATTAACAAGTTGTATTTGACAAGGGGTCCTGACAACGATTCATGCAATCAGGCCTCTTTTGTTGCCTCCAAGCCTGCCCCAAAGGCTCCCCCATAGCCTGCCCCGAAAATCCACTTCCAAACTCAAAGAGAAACAGGAGAAATATGTGCAAAAATTTTGGAATGCCTGTACATGGTCCATGCTGTGTTGCTGAGCATTTGGACCGCTGACGGGTCTATCTTGCCCACGTTGGGTAACCCCCCGCCACCTCAAATGTATACGCCCCCCAAATTTGTACCCCCCTTGGGTCCATGGGCATTTTGCCAAAATCTGTAGCCCCTTCAACCATGTACAAGCAAGCTGAACACGAACAAATCTAGGGTACAGTTGCCACTGCCAAGCTCACTCGCAGTGATTGTGGTTTGCTGCTTGACGCTTGCCTTGGTGTGCAGTTGACAGGCGAGCCTCCACAGGCCTGACACCATGCGGTGTGCGTCACTGATGTGCGGTGGTGGTGCTGGCCAGCCCAGTCTTGACAGGCGGGCGTTTCTGAGCTCCACAGGTCCAGTCTTGACAGGCCTGCTTCTTTTCCTGCACTGATCAGTGCAGCTTCAGCCACAGCACAGTACGGCAGTGCAGCAGAGCGTCTTGTCTGGTCTGGTGCTAACCCTAACCTAGTCGGGTATGGTATGTTCTGAGAGTGTACTTAGATCCCGAGATTGACTCGTACTGCTGCAGAACTATTGCAGAACTATTGCAGAACTATTGCAGAAACATTGCAGAACTATTAAAGAACTATTGCAGAACTATTGCAGAAATATTGCAGAACTATTGCAGAACTATTGCAGAACTATTGCAGAACTATTGCAGAACTATTGCAGAACTATTGCAGAACTATTGCAGAACTATTGCAGAACTATTGCAGAACTATTGCAGAACTATTGCAGACCTATTGCAGAACTATTGCAGAACTATTGCAGCTTCGTCAAAAAAAAAAAGAGCGTCTTGTCTGGTCTGGTGCGCTGCGGTGGCAGTGACCGCCACGGATGGTGGTTGGGGATCACCTTCGGGTTGATCCCAGAGGCAACAACAGGAGATGTCTGTTTTCTTGACTGGCTGTTTGTCATGTCTCAGGGTAGGGATCAGGGCCTGGGGTCAGGACCACGGGCGGGGCGTGCATTGCAAACCTGAAGTTGCGCAAGCAACTGAAGTTTTGCCGCGGGGGGGGGGGGGGGGGGCATTGACAGCCACAGCGACAGTGGCAGTGTCAGTGACAGTCACCCCCCCCCCCCCCCCACTCTACCCTGTTTGCCTGTCCAGTTGATGTCCCTTGTGAGCATCACGCCTGAAAGGGCATGCACTATTATGGAGCGTAGCCAGCGTGGCCATCCTATGGCCCAATCATGGGTAACGACCCCAGAGGCAACAACAGGAGATGTCTGTTTTCTTGACTGGCTGTTTGTCATGTCTCAGGGTAGGGATCAGGGCCAGGGGCAGGGCGTGCATTGCAGAACACAATAAGGGGTAGTGTTTTGTTGACACATTAGATGCCCCATCTGAAGGAAGAGACGGCGATCACCTGAATGATCAGCAACACATATTGGCAACACAATTACCATCAAAACATCAGCACCGCAAAAGAATAAAAGTACATAATACCCAAGGGGACATGAACAGTTGGCGGAATTGCTCAATTGCTCAACCAGAATATTGCATTGGATGCCCCCATGAAATATTCAAGCCATTCTGCTCCAGTACCAAATGTTGCATTGAGGGCAATGAACCTTTCAACATGCACCAACAGATCACCAACAACGCAGGCAGTGTCCACAGTGCAGTTCATGCAAACTTAACAAAGTGCAGACCAAACAACTTCATGCAACAATAAACGCAAAACAAATGCACTGCATGTCCAACTCATCATGTGCGTTGCTTTTTGTGGTGCTATGCACATTCTTGATGTCTTGTCGGCATCTATTAAGTGTGTAGCTGCAATGGACTGTTGGCACAGAAATGGAAAAGCAATGCCACTTGAGAGATGAGTCACTGTTAGGGGCCCCCAGATCGTTGGACTCTGGGTCGTCAAAGGCATGTGGCAGCACTCAAAGCCAGACCTTTGCAGCAGCCACAACACTGGGACTGTCCTATCGCATTGGCCCAGTCCCACTCCACATCCTCAGGAATGTGCCAATGCATGTCTGCATACCGATGGGTGGAGGCATTGGTGCCTGGAGGCTAAAGACAAGTCTTCAAGCTTCTCAAGGTCGGGTCGGGTTTCTCGGAAAACATCACTACTGCAGCAGTCTCCAACAAAAAAAGACTCCCTCAGCAGCAAGGGGGAGAGCGCCGGGTAGCCCCCACCCTGGGGTATTCGGGGTCTGCGGTGGCAGGGGCAGCGGTAGGGCTTCTCGAGGCCATGATCTCGTTCGCTGCATTTTTGTTTGGTTGGGGGGGGGGTTCCAAAATGGCTCGCTCTCTGTATAACACATGACGTGCCCCTAGGACTACGCTACAGACCCATGTAATGTTGTTAGTTTTTGGCCAAAAATTGATACGTTCACAACAAGTTGATTGTGTTTGAAGTGCCTCTACCCAGGGGAAATTGCAGCCCCCATTGGCTGCAATATGGGTGTGGCTGGTCACATACCAGGTTACAACGTTCCCCACAGCCCCTCAAGCTGGGATCAAGGCCGATCTGAGTTGGCTTCAAAGTCAAGGAGTTTGTGCGATATAGCGGTGCTATTGGTGGCATTGCGTTGGGCTGCTCTGTGAGTACTACGTTGTGACTTGCATCGCCTTGAGCACATGTGTCTCATGCACTGCCTCTCTCGATGGGGTTTCGACCCAGGGTTTGGTTGGTGCCAATCCACTTTCATGAAAAATTCATCATGTTGAAATGGTCCTTGGCGTTAATTTTTGATTTTACTTTTGCGGATATTAACACTCAAAAATTAGCATGGACGCCCCAAAAACTATCAGTGCACATACTGCCCGACTCAAACATGCTGTGTACCTACTTAGTTCATAGTCTATTCCACCGAACACCTACGGTGCTTGTCACAGTCCACCACCCTACACCTCTTGAGACCCCATTTTGGGGTCCCACAATGGGGCACTTGCCTGTGTGGGGTTAGGGCCCAAGGCACACATTGGAACTCCAAGGTTGTTCCGGCAAAACCGTCCAAGCCGTTCTAGGCCAGATGGCAAGAAAACGCAAATTTGAAGTCCGTTAGCCCCCTCACTTGGCCCACCCTAAAATGATAGGACAACATCTTGTTTGCTTGAGACCATTGGTACAACAAGTTTTCATGAAAGAATCCTGAAAATCCTGGCAGTCCACGCTAATACACTAACGTACCCCAATGTCGTGCAACTCGGCAGGAGTGGCCTGTGGGGAAGGCACAATACACATCACCGGGGACTCCTTAGACTTATGCCTCCTCTCTGTGAGGATGGCGGGTAGGTGACAAGGTACGGTAATGTACTGTCTCAGACAATGAGTCTGAAGGGCCGGATCATCCAAACACAATGTCGAACAGTTGTCGATGGCACCAGACAGTTTAAAAAAAATAAACAAAAAAAAAACTCAGGTTTCCCCAAAAACCCCAGTTTGGCTCCACTGCCCCTCTTGTTTCAGTGTGCAATTTGCAATGTGCAGTCTCGCCCATCAGATGGATGTTCGTCTTTTACAGTGCCGCGTTAGGAGGGCGACGGAATTTGGGAAACTAGCCCAACAGGTTTTCATGAAAGAAAAGTGGCATTCCAAAACAGTTGTTGCTGGAACACCATCGGAACACTGCTAGAACAAGCACAACACAAATAAAAAGAAGCACGTGTGAGTAATCTAGGGTACATGATGTTGGAAGCCATCAGGGTTGCATGGGGATTGAAGGCCACGGGGGATTGTAAATCCACGGGAAGGGCGGTTGTGATTCCGAAGAACTCAGAAAAATGCAGCAGGATTTTTCACTGCAAAGAACAGAACCATGCGGGTGATAATTCTCGCACAAACCCTCAGGCACCCATTTTTGCCATAGGCGGGGGGCTATCCAACTCAGGGTCTACCCTACAACCATCCTCATCCTTTGGGTAGTATGACTCGGTGCTTGCCTGCGACAGGCCAACTTGGGAAAGTGTCCCCATGGCTTCCAGGATCCCAGAGCTGTCCATGCCCCGAGGGCCCACCGCATCTGCCAGCCCTTGGACCATGGATAAGAGCGCTGCATTAATTCTCGGCCGTTGCTCCCGTGGAATTCCGTTCATACCACTGATTGTTTGTATTACTTTACAAATTCTGCACTCCTCACCAACATCCGGGTCCACGGGGATTTGCCTGCTAGCGCCCTCGTCATCCTCAACTCCATCAGACGTCATCGACTCCAAACTGGTACTCTTCCTCGGAGTTGTCCTCTTCCCTGCTGGCCACACGCTCTGCGATCTTTGAGTCTGACTCTCCTCATACACATCGGCGCTTAGCTCCTGCGTGTTTCGTCCTCTCTTCGCCCAATGTTTCCCCGTGATGTCAGCCAAAGCCTGAATCACGGACCTCTTTGCAAATCCAGGCTGCCCACCAATGCTGACCGCTCCACGTTCCCAAGTGAGTCTAGATGCTGTCCTCATCCACCACCGGTACCGGCTGTTGGCCTCTTTCTTCGAAGAGGCCAACAGTGCCTAGGGGTGGCATAGTGCAGCGCAATGGTAGGGGTTTTCCAACCCCCTGCCAGCTGCAAAGTACTCCCCTGGCAACCATTGGCCCACAGTTGGGCCGCCCCAAGCCTCCTGAGGATGTGCCACCGCAATTCGGGCCAGGATGTCTGTGCCACCAAAAGCTTGAGCTGGTCCTCCAACTCCTGTGTGCTTCCGAAATTGCCGCCGTAGTCAAGTCTCCCCGTGTGTTGTAGCTTGCCCGAGTGCAGGAATTTGAGCCACCGGCTTGCCCACGGCCCCATTGGTTGTGCGTGCCAGCCAATCCTATTCTTGACCCGTAGAACTCCACAATTCCTTGCCCTTTCCGTCGCACTGTGACCGCCTCACTGATTTGGAGTAAGTTTGTGCTCGCCAGAACTGCCAGCGCTAGTGCCTCTGCTTCCTTCCACGACAACGTCGCTCTCTTGGCCACCATTGCACGGAAGATCGACGAAACCTATACTGCGTTAGAGTAAAGAGGAAAAAGAAAATGCAGGATCATGTGTGTGCCAGTCCCCACAGGTCCTCAAGGATGACAAGCTTTCGTCGCTTTCTAGGGGCCATGTCCGGTGGTGGGCGTTGGCCCAGGATGCCGGGCCTTGTGCAACATTGGCGCTTAGGCAGAGGCGACTCCACTTGGTGGGCGGGGCGCTCAAATGCCCACAAGTGGCTCATTACCGAAAAGAGCTCAACCCGTCGGTTAAGCCGCTGGTAGTGCCGGTCTGCGGAGGTTGTCCACACTCTAGCACGCCGCAGGAGGGAGTGCCAGTGCCGGGATTGCCGCACCAAATCATCTAGGATGTCGCGGTATGAATCCAGCAGTGAGGCACCAAGAACGGCACGCTGATGAAGAAACCAAGGCTGGGCCTGCTCTTCTTGCCATGGTTTGACACAGAAAAGGGATGTATGGGAAATAGACAGGGACTACTTGTTGGAATCTTGGGGTTGTGGGTGTTAGCGGTGGTTGGCCCTTTTGAGCCTCTGTTGATGTCGCGCCTCCTGGGACGTCCGGAATGGGCTCTACGGCCCAACGCAAGGGCTGCAGTTTTCCTGGCTAGTGCATACAGGTGGATGCAAGGTGGTTTTACTCATGTTGGTATGCCCCTTTTGAGGTCGTTAATGACCGCGAATTTTTTTTGCTATAATTCCGCAACGGCTTAAGCCTGATGTGTGCCCGGTCCTGCCTGTGGGAGGGGTAGGGGATAAGCATGTCCTGTTTTGTGACGCGGCCCCGTCTGTGGATGGCCATTTTTTTTTCATGGGCGTGTACCTCCCAAGTAGGGGCTTCAGACAATGGAAGTGCCCCAAATGGATCCAGGCACTACAACAGGCAGATTTGCTTGCGATTGTGCGCAGCTGGCTGCATTTATGGACTGGGAGAGGGCCTATCTTGGTTCCGGCAGCTTTGTGGCGCGTGCACAAGCCACGTCATTGCGTGCCAGCACTGCGCTGCAGACTCAACACCGTATCTTGCGTCGTTTCTTTTGGTTCCGTTCCTGGGCTCAGGTTGTTATGACCGTGTTTTCGGTCAGCACTGAGCTGAACCCGGCAAATCCCGCAAGCCGAGCTTTTGATTTTCGTCACAGTCACGAGGTCCGTAGGATTGCAGACAAGCAGCAGTCTGTGCAGGAGCCTTTTTATGCCAGCACCCGAGTGCCACCTTTTCCTTGGTGTGCTACGAAATGAAGTGACCAGTATTTGTCTAGTCTCGCATTCGCTCGATCATACAGGGCTAAGCAGGAGAGGCATTGTGGTTTGACTGATCCGACTTGCGTTGCATGTGTGGGGAAAGAGGGATACAGGGCCGAGTTATAGTTCGTCAGGAGAACTGTAGTTCGGGAAGCATAATCCCTCTTTCCAATGCATCACAGTCCCAGACGAATTTTGTGTGCCTGTTTTCTATCTTCCGGTGGTCTTTGTATTTTTGCCATGGTGGGCCCACCCATCCTCCCGGGTTTGCTGTATCTTTGACTCTGGACCTTTTGACTAGAGGGACCTGCTGCCAGTGTTGCGTGCAATGACATTGGGCCGGGCAAGAGAGGCATTGTGGTTTGACTGATCCGATTTGCGTTCCATGTGTGGGGAAAGAGGGATAAAGGGCCGAACTTTTCGGTAATGAGCCACTTGTGGGCATTTGAGCGCCCCGCCCACCAAGTGGAGTCGCCTCTGCCTAAGCGCCAATGTCGCACAAGGCCCGGCATCCTGGGCCAACGCCCGCCACCGGACAAGGCCCCTAGAAAGCGACGAAAGCTTGTCATCCTTGAGAACCCGTGGGGACTGGCACACACATGATCCTGCATTTTCTTTTTCCTCTTTACTCCGACGCAAAATAGGTTTGCCTTATGGCGTGGCCGTTGCTTACCGCATAAGAGAGCCCTCTGGTATACGCATGTGAACTCTAGGTCTTTGCCATGTGCCCCACATTGCGGGGATCCACTGTATGATATGCTGGAGTCGCCCACTTTCCCAAGCACTGTCTTGAGTACTCTTTGAACTTCTGGAGTCAGTCAAAAAAAGTATAGTGGGCGAAGCAATTGGGTACACCTAGGGCCAAACTTCGCCCTCCTCCTGAAAAACTACCGAAAATTCAAAATTCCATCCGGGGTAGACACCCACCCACCTAGGTAGCGTGCAATAACTCACCACACTTGGGTTTGGGGATTTTCTTAGGGGTACGGACGGGCTGATCTGGGACATGCCCTATCCTCGAGCTAACCTCAACCAGAACAAACATTTGATAGCCATTTATGAGTGGCAAACTCAAGGCAACATTCCGCACCGGCTAACGTTGAACCGAGAGAGGCTAGCATGAGATTAGGATCATGCTGCTTTCAAAACTTGACGGCATGGCCATCTTGTAAATTGCATCCATGTGGCACCAGGCACTGGCAGGTACACCAATATACGAGTTGCTTTCGGCTGGCACTAGTCTGGCATTTTGTTGCTGGGGTTGGAGTTGGTTGACAGCGGCTCCACTGTTATCATCCAGTACTTGGATGACATATTGTTTGTGGCGCGCAGCCCAGCATGTTTGCGCAACTTCCGCTACAACCGCTTTGGAAAGGGAGAGATGCATTATAAGCCCCAAAAACCATTTAGAGTCAGTGCAGCGACTGGGCTAGATGGGAAAAGCCATCACTTTGCTTTCCCCTAGACTTGCACCTTCTGTCCCATACAGTGCCAATGTAATCTCTAAATGGCTACCATTTGTGGTCTGCCCATATCATTACACATCACTCCGGCGCCTTTTTGAGAAATTGTTTGGTTGAGTAGACCATGAGCACTTGCTGGATCTTTTCTCACTGCCCCCAGGGTCAGGCCAAACCAGGGCCCCCTTTGGTCCCCATGTACACCCCCGCTCAGTTGTGCAAGCAGTGCTTGAAGCTATTGCCTTTTCTTTTCGGGGATGGGGACCTGCCCTCGTGGCGGACCCCCCTCTGGTCCGTGTTTTTCCTGGTGCTGCTGTGTGCCCCATTTCCGGCTCACTTTGTGGTTCGGCTGTTGGGGCTCTCGGGCCCCACCATTTGGTGGGTGGACGCTCAACATTCAGCAGAGCTGTTTGGGGTCTTGGCAGCCCTCAATTTGCTGCGCATGCGCGGGCATCCAAACCTTCAGTTTGTTTCCGAAAACGGGGGCCATTGGATAATTCATTTGGGGGTAGGCCTCAGACCTACCTTTGTCCCCAGCACAGAGTACCAAGACGCATTGTGCACATGAACTGCGCGGGATGGGAGTAGTGGTCAACTTATGCTATGTGGACTCCAAATTACACCCCCGCGGATGCTGTTCGTGGAGCATTTCAATATCCAGCGGGGGGATGCGTTGTTATTGAAGCCAGGGCCGGAGTGAACTTATGTGGACACATTGGGTCAAATTTTTGTGTGGCCAAGTAGCAGATGGAGACATTAGTGTCATGGGTTTTTCCCACATCAAGTCACAAGTGCGTTGCCAGCATCCGTGAGGTGGCTACAGGCCAAGATTTGTGTTTGTCCCATTACGGGCATGGTCAGGTCTGTGGCAAGGCGGGGGCACTGGCAACACTGAAGTTCAGGAATGAATCTCAGTCTTGCCTGCGCAGAAACGGGTCACAGGCAGTTGTATCTCCCAGGGGCAGGGACAGGCCAGGGGGACAGGGACCCCAGCCCGGCTATGCACTGCTTCGTCCCCTGTACAGAGAACTGATGTCCTGAGGGCCCTGGCGGATGTCCGCACGCACGCGTGCCTCAGCACATTGCACGATTTTGTGCCAACTAATGGCCACCAGTTGCCTGGCGCAGAGCCATGAGATGGCCCCGCATGCTCATGTTCAGCCAATTGAACTAGCCCCCCCCCCCCCCCCCCGGGCCCCCCTGGGAGCAAGGCAAAACATTGAACTGAGTGGTGATGACCATGCGCCTGTGACACGGGGGCGTATGCGAGCCCAGTCTCCGTTGCCTCATGGCCCGGGGGGGGGGGTGATTCCCATATCACCAAGTCACATTTGACTCGGGTTGCCGCAGGGCAGTGAGGTGGCTGCAGGCCAATGTTCGTGTCCCATCGGTGGCAGGGTCAGGTCCGTGGCAGGTGGGGGTGGGGGTCACCGGCCCAACGATGCTCCAACAGGTGCACCGCCCGCGCAGTGCCCACGGAAGCGTTTCCCCCGAAAATTGGATGAGATGTTGCATCGTTGCCCCCCCCCCTCCCGGAACAGAGACATGCCCCCCCCCTTCAGAAGTGAGAGCCCTCGCCCGGGCGGATGACATGGGGGGTTACTGGAGGCAATGCCAGTCGCAGCCCTGGCACGGTCCATGCCCTTCTTTGCAGAGCCCTCCTGCCGCACGTGCGCTGCATGTCATGACCTCCAGCGGCCGCCAGGAGCCTTGGCGTGGCAGCCGGAGCGGCTGGAGGCACACCAGTAGCCCAGCCACCGATCCGCAGGGGTGGGGCGGTCATGGGGGCGAGCGCCCGGCCGCAGGCAAAGGCCGTGGGAGTCGGAGCGAGCCTGGCTGGCGAGGCGGGGGGGGCGAGCCTGGGTGGCGAGGCGGGGCCGCGGGCACCCGCCGGGACTGGGACGCGCCGGGGGGACGGCGGAAGGGGAAAGAGGGGCGAGTGGGCGGTTGGTCCGCGGAGGGAGGGGCGCCCTCCGACGGGCACAGAGGGGCCGCCCGGGGGTGGGCGGGGGGCGGCACAGGCGGTGGCGGGGGCGAAGGAGGAGGGGGCGCGTGGGGGCGGGAAGGGCGAGGGGGTGCGGAAGGGGCGTGGGCGGGGGAGGCCGGGCCCGAGGGAGGGGCCCGGGCGGCGGCACTGACAGCGGCGTGGGGTCCGGCACCGGACGGGAGGTGGGGGGAGGAGGCAGAAGGGGCGTGGGGTGGGGAGGCGCAAGGGGTGTGGGGTGGGGAGGCGGATGGGGCGTGGGGGAAGGAGGCGGATGGGGCGTGGGGGAAGGAGGCGCAAGGGGCGTGGGGGAAGGAGGCGCAGGGGGCGTGGGGGAAGGAGGCGGATGGGGCGTGGGGGAAGGAGGCAGATGGGGCGTGGGGTGGGGAGGCGGGAGGGACGTGGGGTGACGCGGTGGTCGCGTCATGGGGCGACGACGCGGGCGTGGGCTGGGGAGAGGAGGCGCGGGGGGCCTGGGGATCGGGCGACGGCGGCGGCGGGGCGCCGAGCGGCATCGGCCCGTCGAAGGGCCGGGGCACCGGAGCGCCGGGCGGGGGCGACGGCGCCGAGGCCGCGGACCCGCCGTGGACGACGCCGGCCGCGCAGTTCCCCGCCATCGACTGGGGCACGCCCACGGAAAACCCGCTGGAGCGGCTGGCGAAGAACGGCGCGACGCTGGGGGCGGGCAACGTCGGGTACGAGATGCTGCGGCGGCTGGGGTGGGAGCCGGGGGGAGCGGTGGGGGCAGGGGGGGGGCGCGCGACCTCCCCGGCCCGCGTCGCGTGGAAGGACGACCGCAAGGGGCTGGGCCTTGGCGGCGCGGCGGAGGGGCCCCAGGCCGGGCCCCAGCCGCCGCCGACCGCCAGGTTTCCGACGGCCATGGCCCGGCGGCTGCACGCGCGGGACCCCGAGGCCTACGCCCGCCACTGGGCCAAGTACTGCGGCAGTTGGAGGCAGACGGACCGCCACACGTGAGCCCGGCCTCTGCCCGGGGGGGGGGGGGGGCGCCGAGGCGTTCTTGGCACCGCTCCAATCGACAACCGCGATGAAGTTGCCCGACACGCCGTCACGTGTCAGATCCGCTACCACAGTCATTTGTGGGATCATCGTAGCACTGGACAACTCTGAACCTTGATCCCGAGGGGTTGTCTCAAGTACTGTAAAGTGAGCGGGCGACGCCAGCTCATCTTTGGTCTGGGCCAGAACAAATGAAGTCGCCCGACACGCCTCTTTGCTGCTGCTCCCGCTGCCGCCGTGGCCCTGTGTTCTCCAAAGCACGTGCCTTTCGCACCCCCGACGACGTCCATCGATTGACATCCATTTTGGGACGCGTGGCGAACTGTGAGTTTCTGGCCAAAAGGAAGTGGGGAGTGCTTTTGCATTGCCTTTCGGTTGGCCATGGGCATCCCCCTGTCCGATGGTGCTGCCGCCGGGGGCATACGTTGCAGTACTCCCCCCGTTCGTGACCAGCGGCCGGCCAAGCCCCCCCTCCAGACGGGCTGCGGTGTGGCGGACCATCGCCCCCGTGCAGCGGCCGCGGTGCCGTCGCACCTTCGCGTCTCTGTCCCCCGGTGGTTGCGGATCCGCGTCGGTCCCGGGCCCCGTCGCGTGTGCCCCAGCGGTGCCGCTAATCCGCGTTGGGCAGTGTGGCATTGCGCCGGGATGGACCCGCCCTCCGCAGCCCCCGCCGTGCGGTGGTGCCTGAGGGTGATCGGTGTGGTCTGCCTGGCGGAGCGGTGGGGGGGCTTTGCCAACGCGCCCCCTTTGCCCTGCGCCTCTGCAAGTGGGCCACCGTGCGGGAGGGTTTCGGTGCGGCGGTGCGGAAGAGGGGCGATGCGTGATATGGCGGGCCTGGCCACACGGGGGGGGGGGGGGTGGGGGGGCGTGATCCCCCCATCATATGTGCCTTCGGTCATCGGAGCCCCCTTGGCTGACCCCACTGAAGGGGGGCCCCCAACGCCCGCCCCCCACCCCCCCCTTTGGCCCATCAGTTTGGCGTGCTCCTGCGTGGACGTCATGTCAAAGCCTTGACACCAACACCGCGATGGGTGTTATGGTGGGGCCCGGGGGTGGGGGAAGGGGGGGCTCTGAGGGGCCCGGGATGACGAAATGGTCAGTACGAAACTCCCTCTCGTGACCCTCTTGTGGTAAATGGTGCATTTTGGCACCGAAGTTTTTTCCGACGGGCCACAAGTGGTCCAAAATCAGAGAAAAAAAGGCCTAAGGCCAATGAAATTGATCGGCGGAATGTGCTGAACGCGAAGATGTATGTGGGGGGGGGGGGGGGGGGGCAAAAATCACGTTTTTGTTTTCTCGAGCGTCAAAAGTGGTGTAAATTGGCCAAACTTGGCCGGCCGCATTTCATCATCGTCATTTCGGTATTGCAGGGAGGGAGGGGGGGGGGGGCTCCACTATATCCATCGCAGGTAGTCACAGCAACGACAGTTGGACAGAGTCGCCAGACCATAGCCAGACAACATGCAAAGGGGGTTTGGCTTACGTGAGGCATCAGCAGTCCTTCTATTTCTATGCCGCAAGCCCCATGCGGCGCTTGCCACATGCTGCGTTTGCTTGGGCGGCCACGCAGAGGGGACTGCTACCCCCCGGTCTTGTGCATCCTGTGTTACGTTGTCCCTGGGCTTTTAGCCGGGGGGGGGGGGGGGGGCGTCCCGACGCAGGACCGTTTGCTGGGAGGCATCGTTCCGCAGGGGGCGGGGGGGGTGTTGTGCATTGTTAAACTCCGCAGGAAATGGCCGTTTCGAAAAGTCGTGGGTCATGGGTCATTGGGCCCCCGAAGCCCCATTTTTTGAGTAACCTTTTTGAGTACCCCCCCCCTTCCCCTCCCCCTTTCAGGACATGTGTTCTTTTGGTACCGCGCGTCGTGCGCTACCACCGCCTTGTCTAAGCACCGGGACCCGGTCTGACCATCACTTTCCTGACTTGCCTGGTGCTTGCGCAAGGGAGGGGGGGGGGGTGCCAAGGCCGACTCCTCACTTCTGAATTTTCAAGCCTCGGGCCGGCTGCTGGCCACCCAAGCGCCGGAGGGGGCGTCTTGGCCTTGCCGACCCAGTTCCTCACACCTACTGTCAATGGGAGGTCAAGTCCTTCAGGGCGGAGTTCCTGCGGCCAAACGGTGCGTTCTCCTTCTGAGAGCGGGTGAAACAGGCCAGGCCCGGTGCACGCCCCGCAAGAGTGGCGCGCGCGGTGCCTTCGTCCCCCGAGGGGAAGGTGACGGATGGTGAGTCGAGGGGTGCCATTTTGCATATGGCAAATGCCACCAATCCACCCCTGCAGGATGTGACCTCCACCTGGCAATACGCTGGAGGAACAGGGCCTACCCCCCTTGTATAAGCAATGTACACAATAACTACTGTAGCTTGGACAGGGGCGTAGCTTATACAAGGGGGGGGGGGTTACAAGCCACAAGCCACACAAGCCACACAAGCTTGGACGGTGCATATTTTATGTTCCCTCCCATCAACACGAGATACTATTTTTTATCGGCTACGTAAGTGGCTACAGAGTCATGGTATCTGGTCCGGCTCGGCGTATGCGTCATGGCATGCACCACACACAGGACCCTGCAGTGAGACCTGTGCCGATTGGTGCTACAATTTTCCTATACTATCGGCACACACGCCCTGCGGAGATCCTTCACAACCCATTCCGGTGGGGCCACCGGCCCGGGGGGAGGGGGTCTCTGCATTTCCATTGCTTTCATCACATACCTGAACTCAAGATGATATATGGCAGATCCAGGGGTCTCTGCTTAGCGAGGGCATCAGGTTGCGTACCGCTGCATGACTCCTGCACACTTGTCGGTGTCCCACCCGCAGGTTGTCTTCGCGTTGCACTCTTTGTAACAGAAAGGTACCTATGGTCTTCTAGGCCACTGACGAGCCATTTTCTTTCTGCGCTTTTTGTGCTGATCGCCTCTTGTGCGCACGTGCAATAGCACAGGCTTCCTCCGGGGGTACAAGGCTGTGGTGCCCCCGGAGCAATGCAGGCTGACACCCTGAAACCCGCCCAACTTGGCCGATTCACACACGTCTGCCCCGGTGTCAACCGATGGTAAACCAGGGCCGTCCTTAAGAAATCCAATTTATTTTTTGTTGAGGACAGCAAGTAAGGACTGCCCCCAAGGGCTGCCAACCGCCAACCGCCGGCCGCCACCAACCGGCAACCGCTAACCGCCACCAACCACAAACCGCCAACCGCCAGCCGCCACCAACCGGCAACCGCTAACCGCCACCAACCACAAACCGCCAACCGCCAGCCGCCACCAACCGGCAACCGCTAACCGCCACCAACCACAAACCACCAACCGCCAGCCGCCACCAACCGGCAACCGCTAACCGCCACCAACCACAAACCGCCAACCGCCAGCCGCCACCAACCGGCAACCGCTAACCGCCACCAACCACAAACCACCAACCGCCAGCCGCCGCCAACCGGCAACCGCTAACCGCCACCAACCACAAACCACCAACCGCCAGCCGCCGCCAACTGCCAACCATTGTTCAATACTGGGTTTGTGTCTTGCCCATGTTGTGACCGCGAAGCAGGAAGCGTCCCCGTGAACGTTCATTTCTGTTGGTGTTACGATCCCTTTTCTTTTTTTCCTCCTTAAGGAAGGCTCTGTACCAAATTTTGATTTTTCATTCTCCATATGCCAAAAAAGTAGGTTCGCCCCTTGTCCTACCCTGGCCTCTGCACTTTTTTGCACCATGTTTTCTACAGTTCCAATGGTTCCGTGGTGTGTGTTGCACGCAAACACGCCCTTGTCCCATCACCGCGACAAAGTGTTTCCGCCGTTTTACTGAAGTTGGCCCGTGCTAGAAAACGTGCGTGTGTGTGGGTGGCGGGGTATTGTTTTAGATTACACCTCACCGATCTCACGACGAAAAACCAACAATCCCCCCCAGCCCCAAACGACGGCGAATTTGCGTCGTTTCGGCGTGAAGCCCCCCCCCCCCCCCTTCCTCTGTGAAACATGCATACGGATTGGTGTGTAGAGTAGTGGCTAGGTCTGTCTTCGGCGGGGTCACCCTGCCCAGCCCACACGCATGGACAACCTGGACGATTGGCAACTGCCGAAAGCACTGTGGAGGATATGTGAGGCATCTGAATGCTAGCCTTCAATGTTGATGTCAACGAGACGACTAACTCTCCCATGATCCACGGGCCTGAGCACGACAGACAAACCCCCCCGGTATGATAGTCCATGCTTGAAAGGATAGAGCGACCAAATGTGGACTATTGATCTTCGTAACACTAGGCAAAGCGTCGCAACGCTGAAGCTATGATTACCAATGGGCGTTGATGTGTAGCGCAGCTGCCTCTCTTAAGCTTGTCATTGCTTGTGCACCACTCTCTCCCACGTTGCTGTCCCCAAATTCCAACGATTCAGAGTATACAACATTGCAGCCCTCGAAATGCTTCTTCCACAATGTTGTCCCTGAGATCCAATTGCGGAGTGGGCACCCCAGTTGCCTCCTGCAGCCCTGCGGGTGCTTGTAGTGTGTGCTCTACCCCGGGACATCGCCGCCGCTGCCTTGCATATGTGTCATCAGAGGCAGTGGTCACAGCACGGGTGCATGACGGTGCCAAAAGTGATCACCAAATGGTTCGCACGTCTTCTGAACACATCATCAGCAGTCTTGGGATCCCCAGGTTGGGGAAGCAGCAATATGGCTGCATAACCCCTGCGTTCTTCGGATCCAAAGCGAGGAGCAATCTTGGTGCCACCATGGGTGGGGAGCAATGAACACCGCTGTGTAAGCCATATCTTCTCAGGGGTCCCCATAGTGAGGAGACATGAAAATGGCGCCTGATACCCTAGTGTCCGGGGTCCCCATGATGGGATGAATCAATATGGTTGCAATTACCTGCCATCTCCCAGCGATCCCAGAGACTGGAGGAATCAATATTACGGCATAATCCTTGCCTTAGGGGGGGGGGGGGGGCACAAGGGATGCCGTTGCACAGTGCGGCACCCTTTGGATGTGTACTGTGCTCATGTGATGGAGTGATGTGTACTAGGAGTGAACCAGGACAAGGACATAGTAAATCCAACCCCAATTACAAAAATGACCATGAGGGACAAGGCCACATGCGTAAATAGGTGGTAGGAGGTAATATGTAGTTGTGGGCACCCCATCACAACACACTTATCACAACAATGTGCCTTTGAGCCTGCAATGTAGCAAAAAGCAACGCCCAAATGCCTTCTCGGGGTCCCCATTCATGACCGGGAGGCAGGGCGCAAGAACTCGCATCGGCCCACCTTCCCGCCCCCCCCGACCTCTATACATAGGCCTATGGAAGTTAATCGAAGATTGCCCGAAATTGGTGTTGTTTAAGCTATTTCGGGACACCCGAAAATCACCTCGAAGAGAGGTTGTTGGATGAAGCGTAGGTGCGGGCGTCGTATACCCCCCCCTTTGGGGGGCCATTCGCGTAGCATACCGCAAGGCATGCTATTTGATGTCCAAACCCTTGTAAAATTATTATTTTGCCCAATAAGATGACCCCCCAATGGATTTTTTTGATTCCGAGGCCTCTATCCCCTGAAATTGGATATCACTCTTTTGAGGGGGTGGGGGGGGGGTGTGGGTGGGGTTAAAAGTTTGTGCTCAGAAGTTTGTGCTCAGCGGGGTTTGAACGAGGGTCAGATTGGGCAGAGATGACCAGTTGACCGGCGCTGCCGGCGGTCTACCGGCCGGGAATCGAACAGCCGACCTACACGTCTGCCGTCAGGTGCATTACCGTTCCACCGTTGCTTGATCTGACAGTATCTGTTCTCCCTACTGCTTGAAGCCAAGTCTGCCACTGAAAAAACCCAAACCGTGTGTTTCTGTCTGCCTGCTTGCTTGCCCGATTGACTGTCTAACTCACTGCTTGCCTGACTGATTGGCTAACTGTCAGCCTCTCTTTGAGGTGCACTGCCGAAGGCAATAGAATTTGCAAAATCACCGCGAAGAGAGGTTGTTAGATCAAGCACAGGCGCGGGCGTCGTATACCCCCCATTTTTGGGGGTCATTCGCGTTGTATCTAGCAAGGCATGATATTTGATGCCCAAACCCAGGATGGTGAAGTGCCCTAGGCCCAGGCCATGTTGGGGGGGGAGTCCAGATATTCCAAGAATGAATCTTTCAATGACACTCCTGAGCGAGGCAGTTTGGTCGAGGGTGAGAGGGAGCCACTCAGTGCGGTACAGCAGGCGTGATATGACGACTGTGTTTGCCAGGAGGACTCGGTCTCAGACCTGTATGGGGTGGGAGTGGGGCTCATCGAGTTGTGCCTTCAGTTCCTGTTGCGCCACCTGGAAGGCTGCCGAGGTTCTGAGCAGGGGGGGGGGTGTGGGTGACCCAAATGCATAAGGCATGTCGTGCAGGGGATTGGGCCGGCGACCTGCGAGCTCCAAGGTGGCGGAGACACCGAGGGTATCGCTTGCCATACAGATTCTGTTGAGACCTGCACAGGTGACACAGAGTGTAAGTACTTGGGCAGGCACGGGAGGGGGGGGGGGTGACCATGGGCAAGGATTCACTTTTGAGTACGTTTAACTGACATCCGATTAGGCTCAGTGCGTGCTGAACTATCGTGGCTGTTTTGCTGCTTTGGTTCCTCGGGGCTGGGGTGGTTATGTCATCAACATATGCTGAGAAGCATATGTTGTGCAGCGACAGATACCGGAGTGGGATCTCGAAGACCAGCAAAAAAAGGAAGCACGGCATGGGACAGCCCTGTTTAACACCATGAGTGGTGTGAAAAATACCCCCTGCCGCTCCTCTGAGGACAGTGGAACCCCGCTCCAGCACCGGGGAGATGATGCGCAGTAGCTTTTGCGGCATTCCAACTCGAATCAGCACTTCATGGATCAGGATTTTGGTGGGCTGTCAAATGCGTGATAGACATCGAAAGCTACAATGGCTTCGATGTTGTCCTGCCTGTCCAGTTCGTCGAGAAAAACCTGTGTGGCATTGGTGGTCGAGACCCCTTGGCGGCCTCCGAACTGTCTGCTATGCGGGCGGGGGCTGATGAGGGGGTAGGTCACCCGATAGACCCAGCGCATGAGTAACCTACAGATGGCGATGCTCATTGCAATGGGGCGCCATCTGTCCGGGTCCCGCCATTCCCCCTTCCCCTTGAAAAGGCAAAGGGTTTTCGAGACCAGCCACTCATCAGGTTGCTGTCCCTCCTCATAAGCGAGGGTCAGGAGCTCGTGGAATAACCTGAAAACGCCCCGTCCCCGCCCTTCTTTTCTCCGCCTCCGCCCCATCCTCTTCCGGCGGCAGGCCCCCCACTTCTTGTGGCTCACAGCTCCCGCGATGCGACAGGGCCGCACCCCTGAACGCTTACAATGTACCCCCCCCCCCCCTTGTATAAGCTACGCCCTTGTCCAAGCTACAGTAGGCGTAGGGACTGTATTAATTTGGTACGTAATTTTAACTCGGTACCAAATGTAGTGCAGCCACATAAGACATGGGTTTGACGAATTTGCCAGTCACATAGAGTAATGGACATGTTTGTTGTGAGTGTTTGCCCACTTGAACCCACCCCATTTCTGAGTCCTCTTCTTCCTCTTCTTCAAGTGATGATTCTAGTGACTCCGATGATGCTCCCAGTAAATTTGCTCGGGCTAAGGCTGCCCGAGGTGTGTGGGGAATGGCCCATGTCTTTGATGGGAAGTTGTATTTTACAAGAGACCACATGCAAGGCAATTTCATTCCCAAGAACTTGAAGTTGCCTCAGCCCAGACCAGCCCTAAACCTCAGGCCAAGGCATCTTCAAGTGGTGAGCATGTGCAGTTGTTCCGCATGGTGTATGATCGCAAGAAGGGTTTATAAGCCGAACATTTGTAGGCTTCTCATGCTTCATTGCTTGTGAAAACATGGGTGTGAACCTGAATTTCCATGTTTCAAACACTTTCTTGCGTTTGCATGCCTATGGGAACATGGATGGAGGTTGAGGTGCACTCATACTGTGTGCTCTCTTACATGTGTGTTGGTAGTTGCATGTGTTGCGTGCAAGCTACGCCCGTGTCCAAGCTACAGTAGGCGTAGGGACCGTATTAATTCGGGACTTTGGCGTAGCTTATACAAGGGAGGGGGGGAACAATACCTCAGACCAGATGTTAACAGAAAAAGAAGAAAACGAAGGATGCTGCAAGACAGTGGTGCGGAAACCGCCATCTCTGTGTTCCATATCTCTGTACTGCCCCAGGGCTTTGACCCAGGCACATTATCTATTGCCGTGTCATCAGCCGAGTTTGAGAATGTTGCTGTCGTTGATTGTGCTGCTACTCTTTGGGACGGTTGGTGGTCATTGGCAACTGCAAGGCAAGCACCTTCAGATTCCCTGTCCCAAAATGGAAGATCGGACGAAGTGCTGCTCTGAGGGATGGAGCGGTGAAATCGTTGAGTATCCCCAAAGGACTACGGTGGCCATCAGTTTGCTGGTGTGGCAAACCACCGAATGGCTAGAAACTGCCCTGACAACTATTCTCAAGTCCGACATTTTTGAATACTCTCCGATATTTGTTGTGTACTTCACATGCACCGACTGTCAGAAACAACGGGCCTATATTCAGAGAAGACTATCTTCTGTGAAGTACCACACTCTTGGTGGTCAAGGGATCCAAGGGATTGTTGTTCCGCGGATAACAGTCATGGAATGGACGATACAACACGGCCTCGACTTCTTATTGGAAATGCACGATGACATGGTCTTTCCTCGCCGCTGGTTTGGCGCCTTACTGTCGCACATGGGGCACAATGTCGCCGTCACCATGCCAGCAATCCTCAGGTGCTTCCCTTCATCACCTGCAGAAGCTCAATTGAAAGAGATGGATGACAGGATGCAGCAGCTTCAAAAGCAGGGAAAGGTGTGCTTCTGCCCCCCACACCCATCGTCTGCCACCTTGACCTTGGGCACCAGGAACAAAGAGACTCCCCTGCTTCCTGGTGGGCCATCAGGCCTTGATGGTCCACCCGATTTATTTGAAATGGCAGTGTGTCCGGGAGTGCTCTGGGTAACATCAAGACTGGTGCTGGGCAATACCCCAACCTCAAGCCTAACCCCCTTTCTGTGTCAATCAAGAGGCTGCCTCTGACGGCCTAAAGGCCGGCTGACCGGTCCAGCACATGGAGCTCTGGAGCGCCTGATGGCGCAGTGCAGCATAATTCGGACCATGTGTGTCGCGGCTCCGCCGCGTGATGCTTGACGCGCTGTCGGAATGCCAGAGTGATTCTGGAGGGAGACGACCATCGTCGATCTATGGCCTAACCCCCTTCCTGTTGGCAGCCTGCACCACAGCCCCCCACCCCTGCTTGTCCCCCAGGTGTGCACCAATGGTCTACTCAACCATCCGTGGCTTGTCAACGTCAGCGTCATCAGGCGCACCGGGTACTACAGTGAGACCTGGCACCCCCAAGCCGGCGAAGACCAGGCCTTTGCCGCCACCATCCGTTTGACGTTCGCCCCGCTGCAGATCCTCAGTGTTGGGGCATCGGTAGTGGGGCATTACCTGTCGGCGACCAGGAACAAGACCTCGGCGAGGCCGTGGTCGGAAACGGCAGAAAAGTTCCGCACGATCTTTGCAGGGGTGCATTTGAAGTATTTCCGCCTTGTCTGGATGGGGCACAAGACTATGTACCACTGGAGGACGTTGGCGGTGATGGACTGGAAGCACCGATGCACGGCTCCGGAAGGGGGCGTGAAGGTCATTGCTGCCGAGGGCGCTGACGGAGCCACTTGCTTCCCCCGCGACCGCACGCCGGGTGTGTTCTGGGGCGCGGAGCAGGTCAAGGCCATGAAAGTCCTGATCATTATGGCGGCGCGGAATCGCTACGGGTACGCCCGGACAACGCTGCAGGCCCTGTACGAGTCCTGGCTCCCTGACGACTTCCACATTCTGATCATCGACGACAGAACCACCGAGTACGACGTGGGGGACCTTGTGCGCGAGCGCCTTCCCATTTCACCGGCGAGGTATACCATTGTGTCTCGGCCGGCAGACAGCCCCAACGGGCCTGATGCCATGGACCGCCTCACGGCGCAGCTGTTCCTGGACCACCGAGAGTATCGGCTCCTGATCTGCCTCCCATCTGACCTTGTGCCGGAGCAGCAGTGGTATCGGAGGCTGCGGGAGCTCCTGCTGGCCACCCCCAAAGAAGCAGTGCATTCTCTGTACCATTCCGGGACGCATCCCACCCTCAAGTGCCAAGAGGGGGTTTGCCAGATGCCGCGCATCGGCGCTGCAGGCGCTGTGTTTACCCGGGCGAGTGCCCGAGCACTCTTTGGGGACCGCGTGCCCCCCGAGGGGCCGGACTTGGATGGGTCATGGTCGCAGGCTGCCGCCCGGCACGGGATCCCGTTTTGTGTGCCGGAGGAGTCCATGGCTGTGCACATCGGGAGGCATGGGTCTTGGGGCAACTCGCGGGAGGAGAAGGCCGTGAAGACCCGGATGCAGGACTACTCCCCGGAGGTGCGGGGGCTGATTGGCCTGTACCTTCGTGGGGCGCCCCCCAAGTCGAATTCAAAATCGGGCAAAGTTCCTCGGAATTTGGTACAAACCTGGGCGACCCATGAACCCCCGGCAGTCCTTTCCGCGATGGCTCATCAGTGGCGAACGCTAAACCTGAGATGGGGGTACCGCCTGTACAATGACGTAGAGTGCGTCGCGTTCCTGCGCAGGGTCTGCGGCTCTCGCGCAGCAGCGGCGTCCAAGACCCTCAAGCGAGGGGCCTTCAAGGCGGATTTATTTCGGTACTGCTATCTGTACAGTCGCGGGGGCGTGTATGTGGACATCGATGCCAAGCCGTTGCAGCCCCTTGACGCCTTTCTGAGCCCCCACGAGAGCTTCACTTCCGTCCGGGACCGGGCCGGCATTGACGGAGTGTGGAATGGCTTCATGGCTGCCGTCCCCGGGGTGCCTTTTCTATGGCAGGCGATGTGGTCCGCCATCCGCCAGTTGGAGCAGCAAGTCTATCCGGCTGTCCCAGCCCCGGGCGGGCGTGATGAGGCTTGGGGTGCCGTTTTGTCCCTAACAGGGCCTGTCCTGCTCGGCAACTGCATCAGGTACGCCCTGCGGTTGCCACCCGGCGTCGGCTTTCCCTCCAAGGCAAGGGCAGGACGGCACCTCGTGACGCTGTTGAAACAAACCCGGAGCAGCAGCATGACGGTCCAGATGGGACTGGAGAATGGGGTTGCTCTGTTCGAAGTGTATTATGCGGGGAGACTGGGGGACACGACTCTCAAGTCCAGTTCGTACTTTGATGCAGTACTGCAGCACAACGTGTACCAAAACAAGTCGTCATGAGAAGTGTAGGGAATGCAACCCGCTGATTCATCTCGGCCTTCAATCTTCACACCGCTGCCTTCTTCAGCCTACAGTCATTGTGCCTCATGCACACTGGGAAGCCTACGGGCGTGGCAGTCTCCCACTGCACCACCTGGTTTCAGACTCAGTCAATCCTCACTACGTGTCAGATCCGCTACCACAGTCATTTGTGGCAGATCCGCTACCACAGTCATTTGTGGGATCATCGTAGCACTGGACAGCTCTGAACCTTGATGCCGAGGGGTTGTCTTAAGTGCTGTGAAGTGAGCAGGCTGCGCCAGCTCATCTTTGGTCAGAGCCAAAAAAAAAAGTCGTCATGAGAAGGAGGCGAGATGGACGGCGCTTCCTGGCCTGTTAGGAGTGTCCAATGACCGGGAGAGGGGCAGTTGAACCTGGAGCGCCGGGACTGTGCCGCTCACGAGCCGCCAGCAGCCACACCCATCCTTCTCGGTCACAAAGCACACCCACAAGGGGCCAATGGCAGCCTCGGACGGCCACAGGCACCCCCCCCTATATACTTATTATACACGCCATGTCATCATGCACCCGCATGACACCCGCACCTGAATCAGACGGGCTATGTACCATCCAGGCATCATGTAAGCTATCCGACTGATGTCCATAGTGATCTGCCGCCTGTACATAGCAATTCAATGACATTCGAACTGTTGCAGTGGAATCATGATTGCGTCAAGACTTATTATACATAACCTCTATCAAGTGGCGTTGAGCCGGTCTGGACCATCCACGAACATGCGGAGACCTCACAAAGACAAAGGGCGGTACATCTTTGCCTTCCCGTTTGTTTGCCAACTGCTTATCTCCGATGGATTTGGACCCGACTCACAAGAGGGCTGCGCCCTGCCGCACCCCTGTTTACGCCCAGACGCCGGCCGTGCTGCCTTGCGCCACTTACATCAGGTTTCCTGACGCCTGGTACACGGGGTGCAGGCCTACGTGCATTCTCCTTCACACCCGCCGCCGCCTCAAGCTTCGGGTTGAGGGGGGCTGCAGCGCAAGCTGCCCTTGGGTCGAATCCGAGGCAGAGGTACGGTCAGTCACTTGTTTTCAATGCACGCCAGCACCCAACCCACCCGGCACTACCAGGCACCAACACCATCGGCAGGGGTAAAGGGGCTGAGCCATCAGACATGGCTTCGTCATGTTCCATATGAGCCAAAGGAACGAATATGGCCCCCGGGAGGGTCACCACATGGACGTGCAGGCGCCTGTCTTACCCACCCACAGACCCGCCTCGGCCGATTTCACATGGCTGTGCACCGAAAGAGACCGTATGTCGTCTTCCTTGACATCGCCCCCGGCGCCCAGTGCCGGTTATGCGGATTGATGCACTTTGTTTGTTCCATTTGTGTTCCCTGCAGTGCGGGAGTTCGCCTCTCATACGTGGCCGGCAGTGTGCGCTGCGCGCAGTCCTCGGGATCAAGCGCGGTGCGACGTACGTCACTATGTCGGGCTCTTCTCGCTGGAGCACCGCGTGTGACCGGCGCAGAAGGTTCGCGAGGAAGGGGCGTTCCCACGGGCAGTTTGGCTTGTGGGGCGTTTTGAGGGTACGAATGGGGGTATGGGTGTGCACCAATCTGAGAAGGTGGTACCCCCCCCCCCCCACGCCTGCGCTTGAAGGGGTTGTCCCCCCCCCCCCTCTTCCGGGATGACTGTCGGTTCCGCCCCAACCGCTTCTGTCTGCCCCCCCAACTCCTCCAACCGCTTTGCAACCGCCAGCACGGCTACGGCAACCGCTCTCCAACCGCCAGTAACCGCTGCTGCAGCCGCTCTTGAAATCTCCCTGTAGCCTGCCTCCCCCTCAAGCGCAGCCCTGCCCCCCCCTTCCCCCCGCTTGCGAGAGCAACGCCCTTGTCAGAGCAACTGAGGGTGTTGTTTCCGCTGGAGCCATGGGATTTGGCAGTTCCTTTCTCTGGTGGTCCATGAAGATGACGTCTGTTCTGTGATTTGAGGCCGGGGATGTTTTGTTTTAGGGATATTGGGTGCTGTTCTGCCACCCCCGTTCATCCCTTCTTGTCGTTTGGGGGTGGAGTTCGGGGAATCGCCTGATGAGTAGTACCTTCATGGCCCCATGGGTTTGGAACTTTAGTGTTGCTTTCGCAACGGGGGAGGGGGGCACCGGCCCCCCCTACTTTCGCCCGCAGACCTGCAAAGCTGCAGCTGTTCAGACACCTCACCCAATGCGATGAGGAGAAGTGGATCTCCGCCAACCA
Source organism: Eutreptiella sp. 'Long Island Sound 2002' (assembly GCA_964036045.1). Lineage (NCBI taxonomy): Eukaryota > Euglenozoa > Euglenophyceae > Eutreptiales > Eutreptiaceae > Eutreptiella > Eutreptiella sp. 'Long Island Sound 2002'. Next base: position 146,617,348 of record OZ038378.1, read on the forward strand.
TCGGTGGTGGAGCCTATAGCACGGGCCGTACTTTGTACCGCGTGCGTCGTGCGGAGGATGAAGTCGAGGAGGTGCGCATGCGACGCGCCCTGCAAGGCACGCTCCATCACCCTTGAATTAAACGCTGGCCGGGTCGCTGGCCGAATGGCAAATTTACGCGTAAATGCGTAAATTTTACGAAAACGGCCACTTTTTGGGCCACCGCAGTGTATATAGGTGTAAATTCGGTGTAAATTGGTGTAAATTGCTATGTTTGCACCATTTCATGATGGAATTGACCTTCTTTGTCTTGCAAGTTGCGTGCTTTTTGTCATTTTGTTCACATTGTTGCCATTCATACATGGTTGTCCAGGCAAGTTTCCCGCGCGTGGTGACGTAGGGTAATCTATGCATAGGCGAATGGTTAAGAGCAAAGCTTGGGGGTAGAAGAGGGTTGGTGACAGGGGTGGCCTCCTCCCCAAACTTGGTGGCACAACAACGTTGGTATCAACGGGTGGGGTAGACTAATGGAAAATGCTTGTAAAGAAGAGACGAATAACTGTAGAGTAGAAAAATGTCGGTGGTAGGGGCGGCCTCCTCCCCAGACTTGGGGGCACAACAAGGTTGCTTACAAGAGTGTGCTTCTTTCCCATGCGTTGTTATTGCATTCCCCCCCTCTTTCTTTTGATTAGTCTTGACATGGGTTCTGACATATGGGTGCGGCCGCTTGGCCCCGTTGCGACAATGAGAAACAAACAGCACCCATGCAAAGTTGTGAAAAAATAAACAGCGGTGGACATATGAGAATCAGGAATAAACAGCACCAATGCAGAGTTGTAAAAAAATAACAACAGGGATGACCAGTTAACAATCAGAAATAACCAGCACCCATCCAGAGTTGTAAAAATTTAAAAAGTGAAGACCAAATCACCATAAGGAATAAACAGCACCCATCCAGAGTTGTGAAAAAAATAAGCAGTGATGTTCATGTGACGATGCGGAATAAACAGCACACGTCCAGAGTTGTAAAAAAACAGCATTCAAGCAGAGTGGTGTTAGTGGTGTCTAGGTCATATGCATGAATGACTAATTGTGTCTTATGAAGCATTTGGGGAATGGGTAGGAAGAAGGAAGCATGAAACAAGTAAAAAGGTACAATTTTTTTTGGATTTCTCTCAAAAAAAGGTGGAATTTACAACAAAATTTACAACAATTTACAGTCTACTGGCCGCTGGCCGAAAAGCCTTGGGCCAGTGTTTATTTTAAGGGTGCGCTCCATACAGGCTCGGAGCCCCCATCCGGTTTCGCATCGAGTACTGTGATCGCCGCCTCGGTTTGCCGGCCCGAAGTCTTTCAATTTTGTGTTCTTTGTACATCCGCGATTTCCCACAAATGTAAAGCAGTTCTTCGAGCGACGACCAACAACCGTAAATCCCCCGCTTCCCCCCTTCCGTATTGGACTCGCGATGCAACATCAACAATGGGGGCGCACCGTGCGCTGTGCCCGCGCTGTGCCCGCGCTGTGCGAGAAATCGGCTGTTTTCCACCACCGGTAGCCCCGGGTCCCAGGGTCCTGAATCCCGCACCCTACAGCCCCTGCTGGTACACCAGTGCCTGCCACGGGTCCCAGGGTCCTGAATCCTGCACCCTACAGCCCCTGCTGGTACACCAGTGCCTGCCACGGGTCCCAGGGTCCTGAATCCCGCACCCTACAGCCCCTGCTGGTACACCAGTGCTTGCCACGGGTCCCAGGGTCCTGAATCCTGCACCCTACAGCCCCTGCTGGTGCACCAGTGCTTGCCACGGGTCCCAGGGTCCTGAATCCTGCACCCTACAGCCCCTGCTGGTACACCAGTGCTTGCCACGGGTCCCAGGGTCCTGAATCCTGCACCCTACAGCCCCTGCTGGTACACCAGTGCCTGCCACGGGTCCCAGGGTCCTGAATCCTGCACCCTACAGCCCCTGCTGGTACACCAGTGCTTGCCACGGGTCCCAGGGTCCTGAATCCCGCACCCTACAGCCCCTGCTGGTACACCAGTGCTTGCCACGGGTCCCAGGGTCCTGAATCCTGCACCCTACAGCCCCTGCTGGTGCACCAGTGCCTGTCACGGGTCCCAGGGTCCTGAATCCTGCACCCTACAGCCCCTGCTGGTACACCAGTGCTTGCCACGGGTCCCAGGGTCCTGAATCCTGCACCCTACAGCCCCTGCTGGTGCACCAGTGCCTGCCCCGGGTCCCAGGGTCCTGAATCCCGCACCCTACAGCCCCTGCTGGTACACCAGTGCTTGCCACGGGTCCCAGGGTCCTGAATCCCGCACCCTACAGCCCCTGCTGGTGCACCAGTGCCTGCCACGGGTCCCAGGGTCCTGAATCCTGCACCCTACAGCCCCTGCTGGTACACCAGTGCCTGCCACGGGTCCCAGGGTCCTGAATCCTGCGCCCTACAGCCCCTGCTGGTACACCAGTGCTTGCCACGGGTCCCAGGGTCCTGAATGCTGCACCCTACAGCCCCTGCTGGTACACCAGTGCTTGCCACGGGTCCCAGGGTCCTGAATCCTGCACCCTACAGCCCCTGCTGGTACACCAGTGCTTGCCACGGGTCCCAGGGTCCTGAATCCTGCACCCTACAGCCCCTGCTGGTACACCAGTGCCTGCCACGGGTCCCAGGGCCCTGAATGCTGCACCCTACAGCCCCTGCTGGTACACCAGTGCCTGCCACGGGTCCCAGGGTCCTGAATCCCGCACCCTACAGCCCCTGCTGGTACACCAGGGATTTTTTTTGTTTAGTCTGATGCTTGCCACGGGTCCCAGGGTCCTGAATCCTGCACCCTACAGCCCCTGCTGGTACACCAGTGCCTGCCACGGGTCCCAGGGTCCTGGATGCTGCACCCTACAGCCCCTGCTGGTACACCAGTGCTTGCCACGGGTCCCAGGGTCCTGAATCCTGCACCCTACAGCCCCTGCTGGTACACCAGTGCTTGCCACGGGTCCCAGGGTCCTGAATCCTGCACCCTACAGCCCCTGCTGGTGCACCAGTGCTTGCCACGGGTCCCAGGGTCCTGAATGCTGCACCCTACAGCCCCTGCTGGTACACCAGTGCTTGCCACGGGTCCCAGGGTCCTGAATCCCGCACCCTACAGCCCCTGCTGGTGCACCAGTGCTTGCCACGGGTCCCAGGGCCCTGAATGCTGCACCCTACAGCCCCTGCTGGTACACCAGTGCCTGCCACGGGTCCCAGGGTCCTGAATCCTGCACCCTACAGCCCCTGCTGGTACACCAGTGCCTGCCACGGGTCCCAGGGTCCTGAATCCCGCACCCTGCAGCCCCTGCTGGTACACCAGTGCCTGCCACGGGTCCCAGGGTCCTGAATCCCGCACGCTACAGCCCCTGCTGGTACACCAGTGCCTGCCACGGGTCCCAGGGTCCTGAATCCCGCACCCTACAGCCCCTGCTGGTACACCAGTGCCTGCCACGGGTCCCAGGGTCCTGAATCCTGCACCCTACAGCCCCTGCTGGTACACCAGTGCTTGCCACGGGTCCCAGGGTCCTGAATCCCGCACCCTACAGCCCCTGCTGGTACACCAGTGCCTGCCACGGGTCCCAGGGTCCTGAATCCTGCACCCTACAGCCCCTGCTGGTACACCAGTGCCTGCCACGGGTCCCAGGGTCCTGAATCCCGCACCCTACAGCCCCTGCTGGTACACCAGTGCCTGCCACGGGTCCCACGGTCCTGAATCCTGCACCCTACAGCCCCTGCTGGTACACCAGTGCTTGCCACGGGTCCCAGGGTCCTGAATCCCGCACCCTACAGCCCCTGCTGGTACACCAGTGCCTGCCACGGGTCCCAGGGTCCTGAATCCTGCACCCTACAGCCCCTGCTGGTACACCAGTGCCTGCCACGGGTCCCAGGGTTCTGAATCCTGCACCCTACAGCCCCTGCTGGTACACCAGTGCTTGCCACGGGTCCCAGGGTCCTGAATCCTGCACCCCACAGCCCCTGCTGGTACACCAGTGCTTGCCACGGGTCCCAGGGTCCTGAATCCTGCACCCTACAGCCCCTGCTGGTACACCAGTGCCTGCCACGGGTCCCAGGGTCCTGAATCCCGCACCCTACAGCCCCTGCTGGTACACCAGTGCCTGCCACGGGTCCCAGGGTCCTGAATCCCGCACCCTACAGCCCCTGCTGGTACACCAGTGCCTGCCACGGGTCCCAGGGTCCTGAATCCTGCGCCCTACAGCCCCTGCTGGTACACCAGTGCTTGCCACGGGTCCCAGGGTCCTGAATCCTGCACCCTACAGCCCCTGCTGGTACACCAGTGCTTGCCACGGGTCCCAGGGTCCTGAATCCTGCACCCTACAGCCCCTGCTGGTGCACCAGTGCTTGCCACGGGTCCCAGGGTCCTGAATGCTGCACCCTACAGCCCCTGCTGGTACACCAGTGCTTGCCACGGGTCCCAGGGTCCTGAATCCCGCACCCTACAGCCCCTGCTGGTGCACCAGTGCTTGCCACGGGTCCCAGGGTCCTGAATCCTGCACCCTACAGCCCCTGCTGGTACACCAGTGCCTGCCACGGGTCCCAGGGTCCTGAATCCTGCACCCTACAGCCCCTGCTGGTACACCAGTGCCTGCCACGGGTCCCAGGGTCCTGAATCCCGCACCCTACAGCCCCTGCTGGTACACCAGTGCCTGCCACGGGTCCCAGGGTCCTGAATCCCGCACCCTACAGCCCCTGCTGGTACACCAGTGCCTGCCACGGGTCCCAGGGTCCTGAATCCCGCACCCTACAGCCCCTGCTGGTACACCAGTGCCTGCCACGGGTCCCAGGGTCCTGAATCCTGCACCCTGCAGCCCCTGCTGGTACACCAGTGCTTGCCACGGGTCCCAGGGTCCTGAATCCCGCACCCTACAGCCCCTGCTGGTACACCAGTGCCTGCCACGGGTCCCAGGGTCCTGAATCCCGCACCCTACAGCCCCTGCTGGTACACCAGTGCCTGCCACGGGTCCCACGGTCCTGAATCCTGCACCCTACAGCCCCTGCTGGTACACCAGTGCTTGCCACGGGTCCCAGGGTCCTGAATCCCGCACCCTACAGCCCCTGCTGGTACACCAGTGCCTGCCACGGGTCCCAGGGTCCTGAATCCTGCACCCTACAGCCCCTGCTGGTACACCAGTGCCTGCCACGGGTCCCAGGGTTCTGAATCCTGCACCCTACAGCCCCTGCTGGTACACCAGTGCTTGCCACGGGTCCCAGGGTCCTGAATCCTGCACTCCACAGCCCCTGCTGGTACACCAGTGCTTGCCACGGGTCCCAGGGTCCTGAATCCTGCACCCTACAGCCCCTGCTGGTACACCAGTGCCTGCCACGGGTCCCAGGGTCCTGAATCCCGCACCCTACAGCCCCTGCTGGTACACCAGTGCCTGCCACGGGTCCCAGGGTCCTGAATCCCGCACCCTACAGCCCCTGCTGGTACACCAGTGCCTGCCACGGGTCCCAGGGTCCTGAATCCTGCGCCCTACAGCCCCTGCCGGTACACCAGTGCTTGCCACGGGTCCCAGGGTCCTGAATCCTGCACCCTACAGCCCCTGCTGGTACACCAGTGCTTGCCACGGGTCCCAGGGTCCTGAATGCTGCATCCTACAGCCCCTGCTGGTACACCAGTGCCTGCCACGGGTCCCAGGGTCCTGAATCCTGCACCCTACAGCCCCTGCTGGTGCACCAGTGCTTGCCACGGGTCCCAGGGTCCTGAATGCTGCACCCTACAGCCCCTGCTGGTACACCAGTGCCTGCCACGGGTCCCAGGGTCCTGAATCCTGCACCCTACAGCCCCTGCTGGTGCACCAGTGCTTGCCACGGGTCCCAGGGTCCTGAATCCTGCACCCTACAGCCCCTGCTGGTACACCAGTGCTTGCCACGGGTCCCAGGGTCCTGAATCCTGCACCCTACAGCCCCTGCTGGTGCACCAGTGCTTGCCACGGGTCCCAGGGTCCTGAATCCTGCACCCTACAGCCCCTGCTGGTACACCAGTGCTTGCCACGGGTCCCAGGGTCCTGAATCCCGCACCCTACAGCCCCTGCTGGTACACCAGTGCTTGCCACGGGTCCCAGGGTCCTGAATCCTGCACCCTACAGCCCCTGCTGGTGCACCAGTGCCTGTCACGGGTCCCAGGGTCCTGAATCCTGCACCCTACAGCCCCTGCTGGTACACCAGTGCTTGCCACGGGTCCCAGGGTCCTGAATCCTGCACCCTACAGCCCCTGCTGGTGCACCAGTGCCTGCCCCGGGTCCCAGGGTCCTGAATCCCGCACCCTACAGCCCCTGCTGGTACACCAGTGCTTGCCACGGGTCCCAGGGTCCTGAATCCCGCACCCTACAGCCCCTGCTGGTACACCAGTGCCTGCCACGGGTCCCAGGGTCCTGAATCCTGCACCCTACAGCCCCTGCTGGTACACCAGTGCCTGCCACGGGTCCCAGGGTCCTGAATCCTGCACCCTACAGCCCCTGCTGGTACACCAGTGCCTGCCACGGGTCCCAGGGTCCTGAATCCTGCACCCTACAGCCCCTGCTGGTACACCAGTGCTTGCCACGGGTCCCAGGGTCCTGAATGCTGCACCCTACAGCCCCTGCTGGTACACCAGTGCTTGCCACGGGTCCCAGGGTCCTGAATCCTGCACCCTACAGCCCCTGCTGGTACACCAGTGCTTGCCACGGGTCCCAGGGTCCTGAATCCCGCACCCTACAGCCCCTGCTGGTACACCAGTGCCTGCCACGGGTCCCAGGGTCCTGAATCCTGCACCCTACAGCCCCTGCCGGTACACCAGTGCTTGCCACGGGTCCCAGGGTCCTGAATCCTGCACCCTACAGCCCCTGCTGGTACACCAGTGCTTGCCACGGGTCCCAGGGTCCTGAATGCTGCACCCTACAGCCCCTGCTGGTACACCAGTGCCTGCCACGGGTCCCAGGGTCCTGAATCCTGCACCCTACAGCCCCTGCTGGTGCACCAGTGCTTGCCACGGGTCCCAGGGTCCTGAATGCTGCACCCTACAGCCCCTGCTGGTACACCAGTGCCTGCCACGGGTCCCAGGGTCCTGAATCCTGCACCCTACAGCCCCTGCTGGTGCACCAGTGCTTGCCACGGGTCCCAGGGTCCTGAATCCTGCACCCTACAGCCCCTGCTGGTACACCAGTGCTTGCCACGGGTCCCAGGGTCCTGAATCCTGCACCCTACAGCCCCTGCTGGTGCACCAGTGCTTGCCACGGGTCCCAGGGTCCTGAATCCTGCACCCTACAGCCCCTGCTGGTACACCAGTGCTTGCCACGGGTCCCAGGGTCCTGAATCCCGCACCCTACAGCCCCTGCTGGTACACCAGTGCTTGCCACGGGTCCCAGGGTCCTGAATCCTGCACCCTACAGCCCCTGCTGGTGCACCAGTGCCTGTCACGGGTCCCAGGGTCCTGAATCCTGCACCCTACAGCCCCTGCTGGTACACCAGTGCTTGCCACGGGTCCCAGGGTCCTGAATCCTGCACCCTACAGCCCCTGCTGGTGCACCAGTGCCTGCCCCGGGTCCCAGGGTCCTGAATCCCGCACCCTACAGCCCCTGCTGGTACACCAGTGCTTGCCACGGGTCCCAGGGTCCTGAATCCCGCACCCTACAGCCCCTGCTGGTACACCAGTGCCTGCCACGGGTCCCAGGGTCCTGAATCCTGCACCCTACAGCCCCTGCTGGTACACCAGTGCCTGCCACGGGTCCCAGGGTCCTGAATCCTGCACCCTACAGCCCCTGCTGGTACACCAGTGCTTGCCACGGGTCCCAGGGTCCTGAATGCTGCACCCTACAGCCCCTGCTGGTACACCAGTGCTTGCCACGGGTCCCAGGGTCCTGAATCCCGCACCCTACAGCCCCTGCTGGTACACCAGTGCTTGCCACGGGTCCCAGGGTCCTGAATCCCGCACCCTACAGCCCCTGCTGGTACACCAGTGCTTGCCACGGGTCCCAGGGTCCTGAATCCTGCACCCTACAGCCCCTGCTGGTACACCAGTGCTTGCCACGGGTCCCAGGGCCCTGAATGCTGCACCCTACAGCCCCTGCTGGTACACCAGTGCCTGCCACGGGTCCCAGGGTCCTGAATCCCGCACCCTACAGCCCCTGCTGGTACACCAGGGATTTTTTTTGTTTAGTCTGATGCTTGCCAGGGGTCCCAGGGTCCTGAATCCTGCACCCTACAGCCCCTGCTGGTACACCAGTGCCTGCCACGGGTCCCAGGGTCCTGGATGCTGCACCCTACAGCCCCTGCTGGTACACCAGTGCTTGCCACGGGTCCCAGGGTCCTGAATCCTGCACCCTACAGCCCCTGCTGGTACACCAGTGCTTGCCACGGGTCCCAGGGTCCTGAATCCTGCACCCTACAGCCCCTGCTGGTGCACCAGTGCTTGCCACGGGTCCCAGGGTCCTGAATGCTGCACCCTACAGCCCCTGCTGGTACACCAGTGCTTGCCACGGGTCCCAGGGTCCTGAATCCCGCACCCTACAGCCCCTGCTGGTGCACCAGTGCTTGCCACGGGTCCCAGGGTCCTGAATCCTGCACCCTACAGCCCCTGCTGGTACACCAGTGCCTGCCACGGGTCCCAGGGTCCTGAATCCTGCACCCTACAGCCCCTGCTGGTACACCAGTGCCTGCCACGGGTCCCAGGGTCCTGAATCCCGCACCCTACAGCCCCTGCTGGTACACCAGTGCCTGCCACGGGTCCCAGGGTCCTGAATCCCGCACCCTACAGCCCCTGCTGGTACACCAGTGCCTGCCACGGGTCCCAGGGTCCTGAATCCCGCACCCTACAGCCCCTGCTGGTACACCAGTGCCTGCCACGGGTCCCAGGGTCCTGAATCCTGCACCCTACAGCCCCTGCTGGTACACCAGTGCTTGCCACGGGTCCCAGGGTCCTGAATCCCGCACCCTACAGCCCCTGCTGGTACACCAGTGCCTGCCACGGGTCCCAGGGTCCTGAATCCCGCACCCTACAGCCCCTGCTGGTACACCAGTGCCTGCCACGGGTCCCAGGGTCCTGAATCCCGCACCCTACAGCCCCTGCTGGTACACCAGTGCCTGCCACGGGTCCCAGGGTCCTGAATCCTGCACCCTACAGCCCCTGCTGGTACACCAGTGCTTGCCACGGGTCCCAGGGTCCTGAATCCTGCACCCTACAGCCCCTGCTGGTACACCAGTGCCTGCCACGGGTCCCAGGGTCCTGATTCCTGCACCCTACAGCCCCTGCTGGTACACCAGTGCCTGCCACGGGTCCCAGGGTTCTGAATCCTGCACCTTACAGCCCCTGCTGGTACACCAGTGCTTGCCACGGGTCCCAGGGTCCTGAATCCTGCACCCTACAGCCCCTGCTGGTACACCAGTGCCTGCCACGGGTCCCAGGGTCCTGAATCCCGCACCCTACAGCCCCTGCTGGTACACCAGTGCCTGCCACGGGTCCCAGGGTCCTGAATCCCGCACCCTACAGCCCCTGCTGGTACACCAGTGCCTGCCACGGGTCCCAGGGTCCTGAATCCTGCGCCCTACAGCCCCTGCTGGTACACCAGTGCTTGCCACGGGTCCCAGGGTCCTGAATCCTGCACCCTACAGCCCCTGCTGGTACACCAGTGCCTGCCACGGGTCCCAGGGTCCTGAATGCTGCACCCTACAGCCCCTGCTGGTACACCAGTGCCTGCCACGGGTCCCAGGGTCCTGAATCCTGCACCCTACAGCCCCTGCTGGTGCACCAGTGCTTGCCACGGGTCCCAGGGTCCTGAATGCTGCACCCTACAGCCCCTGCTGGTACACCAGTGCCTGCCACGGGTCCCAGGGTCCTGAATCCTGCACCCTACAGCCCCTGCTGGTGCACCAGTGCTTGCCACGGGTCCCAGGGTCCTGAATCCTGCACCCTACAGCCCCTGCTGGTACACCAGTGCCTGCCACGGGTCCCAGGGTCCTGAATCCTGCACCCCACAGCCCCTGCTGGTACACCAGTGCTTGCCACGGGTCCCAGGGTCCTGAATCCTGCACCCTACAGCCCCTGCTGGTACACCAGTGCCTGCCACGGGTCCCAGGGTCCTGAATCCTGCGCCCTACAGCCCCTGCTGGTACACCAGTGCTTGCCACGGGTCCCAGGGTCCTGAATCCTGCACCCTACAGCCCCTGCTGGTACACCAGTGCCTGCCACGGGTCCCACGGTCCTGAATCCTGCGCCCTACAGCCCCTGCTGGTACACCAGTGCCTGCCACGGGTCCCAGGGTCCTGAATCCTGCACCCTACAGCCCCTGCTGGTACACCAGTGCTTGCCACGGGTTCCAGGGTCCTGAATCCTGCACCCTACAGCCCCTGCTGGTGCACCAGTGCTTGCCACGGGTCCCAGGGTCCTGAATCCTGCACCCTACAGCCCCTGCTGGTACACCAGTGCTTGCCACGGGTCCCAGGGTCCTGAATCCCGCACCCTACAGCCCCTGCTGGTACACCAGTGCCTGCCACGGGTCCCAGGGTCCTGAATCCTGCGCCCTACAGCCCCTGCTGGTACACCAGTGCTTGCCACGGGTCCCAGGGTCCTGAATCCTGCACCCTACAGCCCCTGCTGGTACACCAGTGCTTGCCACGGGTCCCAGGGTCCTGAATGCTGCACCCTACAGCCCCTGCTGGTACACCAGTGCCTGCCACGGGTCCCAGGGTCCTGAATCCTGCACCCTACAGCCCCTGCTGGTGCACCAGTGCTTGCCACGGGTCCCAGGGTCCTGAATGCTGCACCCTACAGCCCCTGCTGGTACACCAGTGCCTGCCACGGGTCCCAGGGTCCTGAATCCTGCACCCTACAGCCCCTGCTGGTGCACCAGTGCTTGCCACGGGTCCCAGGGTCCTGAATCCTGCACCCTACAGCCCCTGCTGGTACACCAGTGCCTGCCACGGGTCCCAGGGTCCTGAATCCTGCACCCCACAGCCCCTGCTGGTACACCAGTGCTTGCCACGGGTCCCAGGGTCCTGAATCCTGCACCCTACAGCCCCTGCTGGTACACCAGTGCCTGCCACGGGTCCCAGGGTCCTGAATCCTGCGCCCTACAGCCCCTGCTGGTACACCAGTGCTTGCCACGGGTCCCAGGGTCCTGAATCCTGCACCCTACAGCCCCTGCTGGTACACCAGTGCCTGCCACGGGTCCCAGGGTCCTGAATCCTGCGCCCTACAGCCCCTGCTGGTACACCAGTGCTTGCCACGGGTCCCAGGGTCCTGAATCCTGCACCCTACAGCCCCTGCTGGTACACCAGTGCCTGCCACGGGTCCCACGGTCCTGAATCCTGCGCCCTACAGCCCCTGCTGGTACACCAGTGCCTGCCACGGGTCCCAGGGTCCTGAATCCTGCACCCTACAGCCCCTGCTGGTACACCAGTGCTTGCCACGGGTTCCAGGGTCCTGAATCCTGCACCCTACAGCCCCTGCTGGTGCACCAGTGCTTGCCACGGGTCCCAGGGTCCTGAATCCTGCACCCTACAGCCCCTGCTGGTACACCAGTGCTTGCCACGGGTCCCAGGGTCCTGAATCCCGCACCCTACAGCCCCTGCTGGTACACCAGTGCCTGCCACGGGTCCCAGGGTCCTGAATCCCGCACCCTACAGCCCCTGCTGGTACACCAGTGCCTGCCACGGGTCCCAGGGTCCTGAATCCTGCGCCCTACAGCCCCTGCTGGTACACCAGTGCTTGCCACGGGTCCCAGGGTCCTGAATCCTGCACCCTACAGCCCCTGCTGGTACACCAGTGCTTGCCACGGGTCCCAGGGTCCTGAATGCTGCACCCTACAGCCCCTGCTGGTACACCAGTGCCTGCCACGGGTCCCAGGGTCCTGAATCCTGCACCCTACAGCCCCTGCTGGTGCACCAGTGCTTGCCACGGGTCCCAGGGTCCTGAATGCTGCACCCTACAGCCCCTGCTGGTACACCAGTGCCTGCCACGGGTCCCAGGGTCCTGAATCCTGCACCCTACAGCCCCTGCTGGTGCACCAGTGCTTGCCACGGGTCCCAGGGTCCTGAATCCTGCACCCTACAGCCCCTGCTGGTACACCAGTGCCTGCCACGGGTCCCAGGGTCCTGAATCCTGCACCCCACAGCCCCTGCTGGTACACCAGTGCTTGCCACGGGTCCCAGGGTCCTGAATCCTGCACCCTACAGCCCCTGCTGGTACACCAGTGCCTGCCACGGGTCCCAGGGTCCTGAATCCTGCGCCCTACAGCCCCTGCTGGTACACCAGTGCCTGCCACGGGTCCCAGGGTCCTGAATCCTGCACCCTACAGCCCCTGCTGGTACACCAGTGCCTGCCACGGGTCCCACGGTCCTGAATCCTGCGCCCTACAGCCCCTGCTGGTACACCAGTGCTTGCCACGGGTTCCAGGGTCCTGAATCCTGCACCCTACAGCCCCTGCTGGTGCACCAGTGCTTGCCACGGGTCCCAGGGTCCTGAATCCTGCACCCTACAGCCCCTGCTGGTACACCAGTGCCTGCCACGGGTCCCAGGGTCCTGAATCCTGCGCCCTACAGCCCCTGCTGGTACACCAGTGCTTGCCACGGGTTCCAGGGTCCTGAATCCTGCACCCTACAGCCCCTGCTGGTGCACCAGTGCTTGCCACGGGTCCCAGGGTCCTGAATCCCGCACCCTACAGCCCCTGCTGGTACACCAGTGCTTGCCACGGGTCCCAGGGTCCTGAATCCTGCACCCTACAGCCCCTGCTGGTGCACCAGTGCCTGTCACGGGTCCCAGGGTCCTGAATCCTGCACCCTACAGCCCCTGCTGGTACACCAGTGCTTGCCACGGGTCCCAGGGTCCTGAATCCTGCACCCTACAGCCCCTGCTGGTGCACCAGTGCCTGCCCCGGGTCCCAGGGTCCTGAATCCCGCACCCTACAGCCCCTGCTGGTACACCAGTGCTTGCCACGGGTCCCAGGGTCCTGAATCCTGCACCCTACAGCCCCTGCTGGTACACCAGTGCTTGCCACGGGTCTCAGGGTCCTGAATCCTGCACCCTACAGCCCCTGCTGGTACACCAGTGCCTGCCACGGGTCCCAGGGTCCTGAATCCTGCACCCTACAGCCCCTGCTGGTACACCAGTGCCTGCCACGGGTCCCAGGGTCCTGAATCCTGCACCCTACAGCCCCTGCTGGTACACCAGTGCCTGCCACGGGTCCCAGGGTCCTGAATCCTGCGCCCTACAGCCCCTGCTGGTACACCAGTGCCTGCCACGGGTCCCAGGGTCCTGAATGCTGCACCCTACAGCCCCTGCTGGTACACCAGTGCTTGCCACGGGTCCCAGGGTCCTGAATCCCGCACCCTACAGCCCCTGCTGGTACACCAGTGCTTGCCACGGGTCCCAGGGTCCTGAATCCTGCACCCTACAGCCCCTGCTGGTACACCAGTGCCTGCCACGGGTCCCAGGGCCCTGAATGCTGCACCCTACAGCCCCTGCTGGTACACCAGTGCCTGCCACGGGTCCCAGGGTCCTGAATCCCGCACCCTACAGCCCCTGCTGGTACACCAGGGATTTTTTTTGTTTAGTCTGATGCTAGCCACGGGTCCCATGGTCCTGAATCCTGCACCCTACAGCCCCTGCTGGTACACCAGTGCCTGCCACGGGTCCCAGGGTCCTGGATGCTGCACCCTACAGCCCCTGCTGGTACACCAGTGCTTGCCACGGGTCCCAGGGTCCTGAATCCTGCACCCTACAGCCCCTGCTGGTACACCAGTGCTTGCCACGGGTCCCAGGGTCCTGAATCCTGCACCCTACAGCCCCTGCTGGTGCACCAGTGCTTGCCACGGGTCCCAGGGTCCTGAATGCTGCACCCTACAGCCCCTGCTGGTACACCAGTGCTTGCCACGGGTCCCAGGGTCCTGAATCCCGCACCCTACAGCCCCTGCTGGTGCACCAGTGCTTGCCACGGGTCCCAGGGTCCTGAATCCTGCACCCTACAGCCCCTGCTGGTACACCAGTGCCTGCCACGGGTCCCCGGGTCCTGAATCCTGCACCCCACAGCCCCTGCTGGTACACCAGTGCCTGCCACGGGTCCCAGGGTCCTGAATCCCGCACCCTACAGCCCCTGCTGGTACACCAGTGCCTGCCACGGGTCCCAGGGTCCTGAATCCCGCACCCTACAGCCCCTGCTGGTACACCAGTGCCTGCCACGGGTCCCAGGGTCCCGAATCCCGCACCCTACAGCCCCTGCTGGTACATCAGTGCCTGCCACGGGTCCCAGGGTCCTGAATCCTGCACCCTACAGCCCCTGCTGGTACACCAGTGCTTGCCACGGGTCACAGGGTCCTGAATCCCGCACCCTACAGCCCCTGCTGGTACACCAGTGCCTGCCACGGGTCCCAGGGTCCTGAATCCTGCACCCTACAGCCCCTGCTGGTACACCAGTGCTTGCCACGGGTCCCAGGGTCCTGAATCCTGCACCCTACAGCCCCTGCTGGTACACCAGTGCTTGCCACGGGTCCCAGGGTCCTGATTCCTGCACCCTACAGCCCCTGCTGGTACACCAGTGCCTGCCACGGGTCCCAGGGTTCTGAATCCTGCACCCTACAGCCCCTGCTGGTACACCAGTGCTTGCCACGGGTCCCAGGGTCCTGAATCCTGCACCCCACAGCCCCTGCTGGTACACCAGTGCTTGCCACGGGTCCCAGGGTCCTGAATCCTGCACCCTACAGCCCCTGCTGGTACACCAGTGCCTGCCACGGGTCCCAGGGTCCTGAATCCCGCACCCTACAGCCCCTGCTGGTACACCAGTGCCTGCCACGGGTCCCAGGGTCCTGAATCCCGCACCCTACAGCCCCTGCTGGTACACCAGTGCCTGCCACGGGTCCCAGGGTCCTGAATCCTGCACCCTACAGCCCCTGCTGGTACACCAGTGCTTGCCACGGGTCCCAGGGTCCTGAATGCTGCACCCTACAGCCCCTGCTGGTACACCAGTGCTTGCCACGGGTCCCAGGGTCCTGAATGCTGCACCCTACAGCCCCTGCTGGTACACCAGTGCCTGCCACGGGTCCCAGGGTCCTGAATCCTGCACCCTACAGCCCCTGCTGGTGCACCAGTGCTTGCCACGGGTCCCAGGGTCCTGAATGCTGCACCCTACAGCCCCTGCTGGTACACCAGTGCCTGCCACGGGTCCCAGGGTCCTGAATCCTGCACCCTACAGCCCCTGCTGGTGCACCAGTGCTTGCCACGGGTCCCAGGGTCCTGAATCCTGCACCCTACAGCCCCTGCTGGTACACCAGTGCCTGCCACGGGTCCCAGGGTCCTGAATCCTGCACCCCACAGCCCCTGCTGGTACACCAGTGCTTGCCACGGGTCCCAGGGTCCTGAATCCTGCACCCTACAGCCCCTGCTGGTACACCAGTGCCTGCCACGGGTCCCAGGGTCCTGAATGCTGCACCCTACAGCCCCTGCTGGTACACCAGTGCTTGCCACGGGTCCCAGGGTCCTGAATCCTGCACCCTACAGCCCCTGCTGGTACACCAGTGCTTGCCACGGGTCCCAGGGTCCTGAATCCTGCACCCTACAGCCCCTGCTGGTACACCAGTGCCTGCCACGGGTCCCAGGGCCCTGAATGCTGCACCCTACAGCCCCTGCTGGTACACCAGTGCCTGCCACGGGTCCCAGGGTCCTGAATCCCGCACCCTACAGCCCCTGCTGGTACACCAGGGATTTTTTTTGTTTAGTCTGATGCTAGCCACGGGTCCCATGGTCCTGAATCCTGCACCCTACAGCCCCTGCTGGTACACCAGTGCCTGCCACGGGTCCCAGGGTCCTGGATGCTGCACCCTACAGCCCCTGCTGGTACACCAGTGCTTGCCACGGGTCCCAGGGTCCTGAATCCTGCACCCTACAGCCCCTGCTGGTACACCAGTGCTTGCCACGGGTCCCAGGGTCCTGAATCCTGCACCCTACAGCCCCTGCTGGTGCACCAGTGCTTGCCACGGGTCCCAGGGTCCTGAATGCTGCACCCTACAGCCCCTGCTGGTACACCAGTGCTTGCCACGGGTCCCAGGGTCCTGAATCCCGCACCCTACAGCCCCTGCTGGTGCACCAGTGCTTGCCACGGGTCCCAGGGTCCTGAATCCTGCACCCTACAGCCCCTGCTGGTACACCAGTGCCTGCCACGGGTCCCCGGGTCCTGAATCCTGCACCCCACAGCCCCTGCTGGTACACCAGTGCCTGCCACGGGTCCCAGGGTCCTGAATCCCGCACCCTACAGCCCCTGCTGGTACACCAGTGCCTGCCACGGGTCCCAGGGTCCTGAATCCCGCACCCTACAGCCCCTGCTGGTACACCAGTGCCTGCCACGGGTCCCAGGGTCCCGAATCCCGCACCCTACAGCCCCTGCTGGTACATCAGTGCCTGCCACGGGTCCCAGGGTCCTGAATCCTGCACCCTACAGCCCCTGCTGGTACACCAGTGCTTGCCACGGGTCACAGGGTCCTGAATCCCGCACCCTACAGCCCCTGCTGGTACACCAGTGCCTGCCACGGGTCCCAGGGTCCTGAATCCTGCACCCTACAGCCCCTGCTGGTACACCAGTGCTTGCCACGGGTCCCAGGGTCCTGAATCCTGCACCCTACAGCCCCTGCTGGTACACCAGTGCTTGCCACGGGTCCCAGGGTCCTGATTCCTGCACCCTACAGCCCCTGCTGGTACACCAGTGCCTGCCACGGGTCCCAGGGTTCTGAATCCTGCACCCTACAGCCCCTGCTGGTACACCAGTGCTTGCCACGGGTCCCAGGGTCCTGAATCCTGCACCCCACAGCCCCTGCTGGTACACCAGTGCTTGCCACGGGTCCCAGGGTCCTGAATCCTGCACCCTACAGCCCCTGCTGGTACACCAGTGCCTGCCACGGGTCCCAGGGTCCTGAATCCCGCACCCTACAGCCCCTGCTGGTACACCAGTGCCTGCCACGGGTCCCAGGGTCCTGAATCCCGCACCCTACAGCCCCTGCTGGTACACCAGTGCCTGCCACGGGTCCCAGGGTCCTGAATCCTGCGCCCTACAGCCCCTGCTGGTACACCAGTGCTTGCCACGGGTCCCAGGGTCCTGAATGCTGCACCCTACAGCCCCTGCTGGTACACCAGTGCTTGCCACGGGTCCCAGGGTCCTGAATGCTGCACCCTACAGCCCCTGCTGGTACACCAGTGCCTGCCACGGGTCCCAGGGTCCTGAATCCTGCACCCTACAGCCCCTGCTGGTGCACCAGTGCTTGCCACGGGTCCCAGGGTCCTGAATGCTGCACCCTACAGCCCCTGCTGGTACACCAGTGCCTGCCACGGGTCCCAGGGTCCTGAATCCTGCACCCTACAGCCCCTGCTGGTGCACCAGTGCTTGCCACGGGTCCCAGGGTCCTGAATCCTGCACCCTACAGCCCCTGCTGGTACACCAGTGCCTGCCACGGGTCCCAGGGTCCTGAATCCTGCACCCCACAGCCCCTGCTGGTACACCAGTGCTTGCCACGGGTCCCAGGGTCCTGAATCCTGCACCCTACAGCCCCTGCTGGTACACCAGTGCCTGCCACGGGTCCCAGGGTCCTGAATCCTGCGCCCTACAGCCCCTGCTGGTACACCAGTGCTTGCCACGGGTCCCAGGGTCCTGAATCCTGCACCCTACAGCCCCTGCTGGTACACCAGTGCCTGCCACGGGTCCCAGGGTCCTGAATCCTGCGCCCTACAGCCCCTGCTGGTACACCAGTGCTTGCCACGGGTTCCAGGGTCCTGAATCCCGCACCCTACAGCCCCTGCTGGTACACCAGTGCTTGCCACGGGTCCCAGGGTCCTGAATCCCGCACCCTACAGCCCCTGCTGGTACACCAGTGCCTGCCACGGGTCCCAGGGTCCTGAATCCTGCACCCTACAGCCCCTGCTGGTACACCAGTGCCTGCCACGGGTCCCAGGGTTCTGAATCCTGCACCCTACAGCCCCTGCTGGTACACCTGTGCTTGCCACGGGTCCCAGGGTCCTGAATCCTGCACCCTACAGCCCCTGCTGGTACACCAGTGCTTGCCACGGGTCCCAGGGTCCTGAATCCTGCACCCTACAGCCCCTACTGGTACACCAGTGCTTGCCACGGGTCCCAGGGTCCTGAATCCTGCACCCTACAGCCCCTGCTGGTACACCAGTGCTTGCCACGGGTCCCAGGGTCCTGAATCCTGCACCCTACAGCCCCTGCTGGTACACCAGTGCCTGCCACGGGTCCCAGGGTTCTGAATCCTGCACCCTACAGCCCCTGCTGGTACACCTGTGCTTGCCACGGGTCCCAGGGTCCTGAATCCTGCACCCTACAGCCCCTGCTGGTACACCAGTGCCTGCCACGGGTCCCAGGGTCCTGAATCCCGCACCCTACAGCCCCTGCTGGTACACCAGTGCTTGCCACAGGTCCCAGGGTCCTGAATCCTGCGCCCTACAGCCCCTGCTGGTACACCAGTGCTTGCCACGGGTCCCAGGGTCCTGAATCCCGCACCCTACAGCCCCTGCTGGTACACCAGTGCTTGCCACGGGTCCCAGGGTCCTGAATCCTGCACCCTACAGCCCCTACTGGTACACCAGTGCTTGCCACGGGTCCCAGGGTCCTGAATCCTGCACCCTACAGCCCCTGCTGGTACACCAGTGCCTGCCACGGGTCCCAGGGTCCTGAATCCTGCACCCTACAGCCCCTGCTGGTACACCAGTGCCTGCCACGGGTCCCAGGGTCCTGAATCCTGCGCCCTACAGCCCCTGCTGGTACACCAGGGATTTTTTTTGTTTAGTCTGATGCTTGCCACGGGTCCCAGGGTCCTGGATGCTGCACCCCCGATGCGGTGTGGAATGGATCATGCCCGCTTATGTAGGGGGGTGGTTTGCAGGGGTGTTCCCGGGATGAACACCGTAATAATTTGCGCCGTGCCCGCGCTGTGCCCGCGCTGTGCGAAAACGCCCTCAATGGCACGACAGGTTTTGTGTGTGTGAGTGTGTGTGTGTGTGCTGCGGCTGTTGGTCACCGTAGCGGCTCCATTTGATTCGAGAGGTACACACACGACCATTACGGCGGGAGGCGGCCATGGGGCCGTCCTTTCTGCGAGGCGTGGGCCTGGAAACGATGCCCCCCCCCCCCCCGGGGAAGCGCAGCTCTCGGAGATGGGCAATCCGCACTTGCACTTCCTCTTCCCATGAACAGTTTCCAGGGCCGCCTGATGTGTGTACCCGGGCGTCCGGTGCGCCACCCTTCGTCTGTACGCCAAAACCCCCCCAGTTCATCCTCCGGATCGATGCCGTCCTGCCCCTTGGGCTGTACCGCCAAGAACCAGCTCATCGCTGGGGGCTGCGTCGCTCACTGAGCACAGTGATAGGCGGCGGTCCACTGCATATATATATACTACTGTGTGTTTGTTCGCTGCAGTGTTTCTGCTCTGCCTCTGGTTCGACCAGTTCTGGGGGGTCAGCCTCACTGACCCACTGACTCCGGCATAAACCGCCATATGAAGTCCATATGTCCATATGCAGGAGGGATGGAGTATTGTTCCTACGGTTAGGAAGCTGTGAATCAGTGTGCTAGGGGCTACTGCAAGGCCCACACATGAACTCCGAACTCATGGTTATTGCAGCGATGTGGGATGTAGGAATGTTGAACCTCGCAGTTTGAGCATGATTCGAATGGAAGCCTTGGTATATATATATATATATAATATGCTGCGCTGTACCCTTTTTTGAATGTGCCTCCTCCCGGCTGCCTGTTGGCGTGACGGCGAATGCTGCACTCGATGGTGTACCCTTTCAGGGGGTGTGCAACGTCTTAGTCCCACCTCAACACACTCACCCTTCGGGGACTTGTCGTTGTCAGGCTTCGGATGCATTTGATTGCAGGGCTGTTCCTGAGCACTTTCAAGCAGTTCATGCCAGCCCGGCAGGGTAGCACATTCCGAAAGTCGAGCACAAAACGGGAAAAAAACGAAGACGCTCATTGCGAGGGGGCCTGTGGTCTGCGCGCGGATGATTATGCTGCTCTGAGAAGGACCGCATCAAAATGCAGGTGGGGGGACGGGGGGGGGGGCAGGCGCAGGTTGAAGGCCAGGTAGTTGACCTTTGTGCCACACAGTACCGCATGTGACATACGTGTCCGTGCACAGGAACACGCTGTGTAAATGTGCACGGCCGCGGGACCGATCCTCGTGTGACGCCTCCATCGCTGTGAGTTCCACACCGAAGTCTCTTGTATTCTGTGGTCCAATTGCGTTTTTGAGGTTGAATCCCGAGATTCGAAGGTCCTACGCGACGGGCACGGGGCTCAAAAGTCGCGGCCTCCGAGCACCCCTTCAGCTCCGATGGCCGGGGGCTTGCCCCAGCAGTGCACCACCGATGGCGGGGCGTGCGCCCTGGGCGTGCGCCATGCCGGCGAGCAGACCTCCGAACCAGGGCTCATGCGCCGAACTGCCTGCTTTGCAGCAGCACACTGGACCAGAGCAGAGGCCGCACACAATCGCGGACTCGCCATTTTGTGGCGGGTGACCGGGATGCGCCGGGCTGCCTTTGCCGATGCACGTCTGTTTTGTGTTGGTGCCCCTGTTTGTTTGTGTGTTCCGAATGGCCAATGTGTGTGGGGTGTTGTGGTAACGGCATTGGCGTTCCCGGACTGCTCCCCGTTGCCGCTGTCTCTGGCCATCCGATCCATTGATCATTTCTCTGTGGTCTGCATATTTTGATACCACGGCAAACAAAGTGGGGGCATGCATGAAGGTGGATGAAGCAGAATTGCATGCAAATTGCCGTCGAATCCTGGATCACGTCACCAACCAGTAGAATAGTATCGGCACTCAAAGAGCTCAATGAACACAGTTGGGGTTTGCACCTTCGCCAAAAATGATCCGCATTTTTCGTACAGACTCATCGTTACTCTAACATGTTTTCCACTTTGCCACCCTTACCGGTACCCCTATTTCGACGGAATATACACCGTCGAAGTGGGGGGGCTGTCCATGGGAATGCCGTGCACGCAGTGCGCATGCAGTGCAAAGTGCCAGATGTCGGCAAATACTCAAACCCTAGTTCTGGCCCCTTTTCACAAGTTTTTTGTTCCGTACCGGGGGTTTTTGGCTTCCCATGCATTTGGGATGTGGCATATTTGAATTGTCACCCATTTTGGCCCATTTTCAACCATCAGGTTTGGATCCCGGTCTCATCTCTCTACTATGTGGACTCGTACCGTTGCTGCTTGCCAACAGGCATCTTCTTAATGGATGCGGTTCCCTTCCGGCAGTTCCTTCGTCGGATCATCGCGAATCAGTAGCATGGCTTATCAGTAACGGCCCACATAGTGCTGCATACTGCTACAAGTTGGGCCCCAATGGGGTCAAGGCAGATGCCAATGTGCCCAGAAGGCTGCCACCATCTACCAACACACTCACACCACAACAGACTGTGCTTGGCCACGGCCAATAACCACCAAGGATATGAAGACCCTTGTGATGCCTCCATAAATGCAGAGTGGTTTCCTCCCTTCCTCCCTGGCTAGGTTTCACAGCATGGGCGCTGCATGCAGTGTACACGCAGTGCCCACGCAGTGCAACAACATCCTCAAGCAACAAGCAACAAGCAACACGCACTTCTCCTTTCCGTTTCGGCCAACAGGCAGCTGCATCGAAACCACAGCATCTGAATACTCTGGGAAACAAAACCATGACCCCCTCCCCCCCCAGCTCACCCGTGTTGGAGAAGAACAGGCAGCCCACAGGTCCACACCAGATCACAAATGGAGTGCTGCTGCACCCCAGTACACGGTGGCTCTGTATGGCAGGAGGGCTGCCATACATAGACATCACAGAAATACTCAGGGCCCACAACAGGGTCATCATCGCATGCGCACCCACCCACAGAGAAACTCAGGGCCCACAACAGGCCACCGAGGGCTGACAAGGGAAAGAACCGGAAACCAGGTCCACTGTCCCATGAGGAAGCCGACAGTTTGGACCCTGATTTGTCCAGCGGGCAGGATGCAAGTGATGGGGACAGTAGCGGCACAGATGCAAGGCACTCCTCAGAAACCAGCAGCAGCTCTGATCCCACGCAGCTCTGACCTGAATTCCAGCGGTGAAGAAGAGGAAGGGTAGAATGGTGAATAATTCTGGGCAAACACTGTGTCAGAAATTTCCTGAAGAATGAATGATCGGAAAAGGTCGGCAAACGGGTTTACATACGTCAGCCGTGATCCAGTCAACATAAATGTTCCTCCTCTATTGCCACCAGTTCTTTTCTACTCTTTTATAGGGTTCATGCGCGCATCCCTGCGCATTGCAACTTGAAAAAAAATCATTCTTCAAGTTTACTTTTCGACGGGTCTCTGAACTATGATGAATGACTGAGTGAATGAATTAATGAATGAAGCATCCTGTTCATTGCATACCCTGTTGTTTGCATATGCCTCTCCTGGGCCTTAGCAACAAGCACTTGAGATGGACAACCAGGAAGGGGGCTTCGGCCACTGCAAATAGACTCCCTGCAGGGCTGTGTTGGAAGAGAGGAGGGAGGGGTGGGAGAAGTTTTGGCGGGGGGAAGGGGCGGTCTGGCCGATCACTTCTACTGGCACGTAACTGCTGTACCCCATGCATTTTGATGTTCTCTGTGCAGGTCGGTACGGAACATACATTGAGATAGAAAACCCTTGCTTATGAAACAAACAAAAGTTTAATCCATGCTACTGTGTTTCGTGGTCCTTCAGACTCACTGAGTTTTTGGCTCGTGGCCCGCCGACCCCAAATTCGATGTTCTTCAGCTTTGAGTGCCTGCTTGGGATGTGGGGACAAAGTACAACATTAAACCTGCATCAATTCTAATTCTTGCCCCGAATGTTTTGCATTTGATTTTGCCACAGTTGTGCACCATTGTGTTCCTTGTGTGTTCATCCTGGTTGCAAGGTTTTGGAAAGGAGGACCGGAGTGCAAGGGACTGTGCATCACACGTGGAGGAGTAATGCTTCTTCCTTGGGGCCTCATCACTGCCCCGGGCAAACACCTTGCATCTCAGACCACACACCACACCCAAGACAACACAATTTGCAAATGAATGGTGGTCATCTTCACGCACGAAGTAATGTCCGAATGTGCCCACATTTTGTGGGGATGAACAGCAGTATCTGTGTGCAGAGTAAGACAGTGGCTGCACTGCCGGCAAGGGCTGCATGGTGGGCGTAAGGTGCGCGCGCGACCGGATCAACCCCCGCATCCGCGCTGCAGCCGGCAATTGCGGCGTTTTTGCGGGTGTGACAGTTCAATTTTGTGACTTCGGAAAAAGATTCCGCGAACACGCACGTAACTCCTGGTTCCCTCTCGCAGAGTGTCTATTTTTTCCTTCGCATCCCCGTGATCATCATCGTGATGTGAGTCGAATGTCCCAGGCCGTGACGGTTTTCGTCCGGTTCCGACCCACAAAAGCCGGTGAGCACGAGGACCCCAGCGAATTGTCTCTGAATCCTGCCGGGTCGGAGGTCACCGTCGGGAGCCTGGGCAAGCGCTTCACGTACGACGCGCTCTTCGACGGCCATGCGGGCAACGAGGACGTCTTCCGGGCCGCGGCGCTCCCCCTCCTGGACAGCGTGCTCCAGGGGTACCACGGGACGATCCTCGCGTACGGGCAGACGGGCAGTGGCAAGACCCACACGATGATGGGGCCGGACGGCGCCCGCAGCGCGGCGGCCCTCGACGATGGCCCCCACGCCGGCCTCGTGCCCCGTGTCATGGCCGAGCTGTTCGCCCGCCTGCGGCAGCTGCCCGTCGCCGAGAAGAAGTGGAGCGTGCAGGTCACACGGGGTTTTTTAGGGGGCAAGTGTTTTTTTCTTATAGTTAAAAAACCTGGTCTTGGCCGAGTAGCACTTTGTCTCCAACCGCCGTCGGTTACCCGCCAACCGCCGTCGGTTGCCCTCCAACCGCCGTCGGTTGCCCTCCATCCGCCGTCAGGTACCCTCCAACCGCCGTCGGTTACCCTCCAACCGCCGTCGGTTACCCTCCAACCGCCGTCGGTTATCCCTGAAGTGCCATCGGTTGGAGCTGTGCAGATTTGCTGACCATCGGACACACCTGCCTTTATTTATTGAATTCCAAAACCCGCTGGCAGGTCGCGTGCTACGAGATCTACATGGAGGCCATCCACGACCTGCTGGCCACGGAGGAGGACGCCGGGAAGGAGTACCGGGTGCGGGAGGACCTGACGGGCCCCCGGGGCATCTACGTGGAGAACCTCCGCGTGCGGGAGGTGCACGACCTGGAGGGCGCCATGGCCTGCCTCGCCCAGGCCGCGACCCACCGCACCACCGCGGCCACCGCGGCGAACGACAGCAGCTCCCGCAGCCACAGCCTGGTCACGGTCGACGTGGTCCAGAGCAACCTGCTGGAGGGCGGGCTGCGGACGCTGGGGCGCCTCAACCTCGTGGACCTGGCGGGGTCGGAGAAGGTGGCCAAGACGAAGGCGGCGGGGGACCGCCTGAAGGAGGCCCAGAAGATCAACCTGTCGCTGACCCTCCTCGGCAACGTCATCTACAAGCTCACGGACGGGCGGTCCGTGCACATCCCCTACCGCGACTCGAAGCTCACGCGGATCCTGCAGGACTCCCTCGGCGGGAACTCCAAGACCTGCCTCCTCTGCATGTGCTCCGCCGCCGCGGCCGACCACGCCGAGACCGCGAACACCCTCCTGTTCGCCACCCGCGCCAAGCGCATTAAGAACCGCCCCCAGGCCCACCGGGAGCTCAGCGCCCCGGAGCTCACCGTCGCGTTCCACAAAGCGCAGGAGGAGGTCCGCGCGCTGCGGGACCGCGTGGCGGAGCTGGAGGCGCGGCCCCCGGGGCCGGGGGCGGCGGCCGGGGGCGCGGCGGCGGCCGGCGACGACGCGGCGGCGGACCTGCGGGCGGAGGTGCAGTCGCTGCTGAAGGAGCTCCAGGAGGTGCGGGCGGAGCTGTACGACCGGGCGGAGCAGGCGCAGGCCGCGGGGCAGCAGGCCGCGTTCTACCGCGCCAAACACGAGGGGGCGGAGGCGGTGGCGAAGGACTGGAAGGACAAGTACCTGCGGGAGAAGAAGGCCTGCGACTCGTGGCTCCGCAAGTTCACGGACCTGCAGAAGGCCAGGGCCAAGGCCGGCGACAGGCCCAAGAAGGGCGGCGGGGCGAAGCCGCGGGCCCGGCCGGGCGGCGCCCACCGGCCCCCGGCGAAGGCGACCGCGCCCCCGGACCTCATCGTGAGCGGGTCCGGGGCCCGCGGGGGGAGCGGCCCCCTGTCCGGCGCCCCTCGGGGGGGGCCGCCCCCGCCCGCGGGCGGCGCGGAGGCGGCGTCTCCGGGCGCCGCCGCGGCCGCGGACGATGGGGCGGCCCCGGACGCGGGCGCGGAGGAGGACGCCGAGGCGCTGCGGGGGGAGCTGGCCGACGCGCTGCTGCAGCGGTCGGCGCTGCAGGAGGAGCTCGAGCAGCAGCAGCAGCAGCGGGAGGAGCAGGCCCGCACGATCGCGGAGCTCACGGAGCGCGTGCGGCAGCAGTCGAGCGGCCTGGCGGACCTGCAGGCGCTGGAGGAGCGCCGGGCGGCCGCGCTGGACGAGCTGACGCGGGAGCACGAGAACCACCGGAAGGCGTGGCTCAACAAGCAGAAGGAGAACGAGGCGCTGGTGGCGGAGATCGAGGCCATGCGGGCCGACATCAAAGTGGCGGACCTCCCGGACCGCCTCAAGGCGTCGCTCCTGGGCTCCGGGGCCCAGGAGATGAGCGTGGGGGAGTGGAGGGAGCCGACGCTGCTGGACCAGCTGGCGAAGACGCTGGGGAAGGAGGCGTCGCAGAAGGAGGCCCTCGAGGTGGTGGCCCTGGACCTGATGGTCAAGACGGAGGACCTGCTGGACGTGGAGAACGACGTGCAGCTGCTGTCCCACGTGACGGGGGCTCTGACCCGCGGCCAGAGGGAGGCGGCCCAGGGCGCCCTGCAGAAGGCGATGGACGCGGGGGCCTACCTCATGCACCAGAAGAAGATCTTGAGCCTGCGGACGTTCGCGACCCCGGAGCTCGAGTCGCAGCGGGTGAACTGCATTGCCGAGCTGGACGACCTGTTGAAGAAGGCCGCGTTTCTGTGCAAGAACGTGAAGGCGGTGGTGAGCAGGTGAGCGGCTTGGAGCGAAAGGGGCTGCTCCATGCGCCGATTCCAGAAACCTCAATTTCATTTTTTGCCGATTTTTGGGTCCGGGTCACCTCCAGGGCCCGGGGGTCAGTCTCGGTAGGATTTTGGGGGTCCCGTCAATTGAGCCCCCTTTGCGGGGGGGGACTAGCCAGGGGGCTCTATCGCCCCCCCCGCTGCCCAATTGAAAGCCCGCCGTCCCAAGGTCAAAACCTAAAAGTCCTGGCCCCTGTCTTTCAATACCTCGGACACCACTTGGCACACCCCAAGAGTTCTCGGGCGGGCCCACACAGCGCTACCGCCTCACGTCACATCTGACCTCGCCTGCTACCAGCAGCTCCCCCTGGATGCCTTTGAACGAGCACAAGTGCCGTCTCTGGTCCTCTTCCCTACATGTCGTCAACAGCCCCTCTCTATCCCCCATGACCGCGTGTTGCACGAGATCGATCAAAAGGCCTGCATTTCTGTGACCGCAGCCAAAGGAATGGAACCGCGGCGCAGTGGCACACACACCACTGACCCCCTGAGTGCACGAGGGCTGGGATGGCCCCCCAACCCATGAGACATATCGCCCGCGATGCATCCCCCTCCTTCGATGTGCTCGCACCCCATCCCACCGCCCTCTACGAGGGTTGGCGTCCTACCCCAGTGTCCCAATCCATGGCACCCACCAGGCGTTGTGTGGCCCCGCTGAAACAGCCGGGCGCCCGCACCCCCATCCCATTTCAACGGCGGGTGGTCCCTTAGGGAAGACGAGAGGTGTACACTACCGAGTCCTCGGGTAATGTACGGCTCTTGCAGGCCCAAACCCCCAATGTTGCCTGACCAGAGTACCCGTGCGACGATGGCCGGCGGGCGGTAGGGCCGACGACGTGTTGTCCCGGATTATCGGACTGAAGCTCTGGAACAATCCCGAGCGGGTCTCGATGGTCCCGGGCCGTTAAAAAACAACAAACGAGCGGCTGCATATGCGGACCTGCCGTGACCTGACCTGAACTGACCCGACCTCATTGCAATGAGAAGAGGGCCCGCAAACCGGCAGATGAGGGGGAGCCCACCACAGGCCCCGCGCAAACGCAACCCCACGAAAGAGGGAGTGGCGAAATGTGCATCCATCGCATGGCGAGGGCATGGCAGGCTTTCAAAAGGGGGGGCAGTCAATGCCCCCCCCCCCCCCAAAACTGAGGGGGGTGGGGTCTGGGAAAAGGGCTCAATTGACAGGACCATGAATCAGTTATTATGAATTCTGGCGCCGAAAAATTGCGCATTAAAAATGGTCAACTTTTTTTTCACCAAAAAGATGGCAAATGATGACTTTTCTGAACCCCCAGGACGCGTGGATTCCAAAAATCCCATTTTCCTTTTTTGCCGATTCGGGTCACCTCCAGGGCCCGGGGGTCAGTCTCCGTAGGATTTTGGGGGTCCCGTCAATTGAGCCCCTTTTGGGGGGGGGGGTCTAGCCAGGGGGCTCTATCGCCCCCCCCGCTGCCCAATTGAAAGCCCGCCTCCTCAAGGGCAAAACCTAAAAGTCCTGGCCCCTGTCTTTCAATACCTCGGACACCACTTGGCACACCCCAAGAGTTCTCGGGCGGGCCCACACAGCGCTACCGCCTCACGTCACATCTGACCTCGCCTGCTACCAGCAGCTCCCCCTGGATGCCTTTGAACGAGCACAAGTGCCGTCTCTGGTCCTCTTCCCTACATGTCGTCAACAGCCCCTCTCTATCCCCCATGACCGCGTGTTGCACGAGATCGATCAAAAGGCCTGCATTTCTGTGACCGCAGCCAAAGGAATGGAACCGCGGCGCAGTGGCACACACACCACTGACCCCCTGAGTGCACGAGGGCTGGGATGGCCCCCCAATCCATGAGACATATCGCCCGCGATGCATCCCCCTCCTTCGATGTGCTCGCACCCCATCCCACCGCCCTCTACGAGGGTTGGCGTCCTACCCCAGTGTCCCAATCCATGGCACCCACCAGGCGTTGTGTGGCCCCGCTGAAACAGCCGGGCGCCCGCACCCCCATCCCATTTCAACGGCGGGTGGTCCCTTAGGGAAGACGAGAGGTGTGCACTACCGAGTCCTCGGGTAATGTACGGCTCTTGCAGGCCCAAACCCCCAATGTTGCCTGACCAGAGTACCCGTGCGACGATGGCCGGCGGGCGGTAGGGCCGACGACGTGTTGTCCCGGATTATCGGACTGAAGCTCTGGAACAATCCCGAGCGGGTCTCGATGGTCCCGGGCCGTTAAAAAACAACAAACGAGCGGCTGCATATGCGGACCTGCCGTGACCTGACCTGAACTGACCCGACCTCATTGCAATGAGAAGAGGGCCCGCAAACCGGCAGATGAGGGGGAGCCCACCACAGGCCCCGCGCAAACGCAACCCCACGAAAGAGGGAGTGGCGAAATGTGCATCCATCGCATGGCGAGGGCATGGCAGGCTTTCAAAAGGGGGGGGCAGTCAATGCCCCCCCCCCCCCAAAACTGAGGGGGGTGGGGTCTGGGAAAAGGGCTCAATTGACAGGACCATGAATCAGTTATTATGAATTCTGGCGCCGAAAAATTGCGCATTAAAAATGGTCAACTTTTTTTTCACCAAAAAGATGGCAAATGATGACTTTTCTGAACCCCCAGGACGCGTGGATTCCAAAAATCCCATTTTCCTTTTTTGCCGATTCGGGTCACCTCCAGGGCCCGGGGGTCAGTCTCCGTAGGATTTTGGGGGTCCCGTCAATTGAGCCCCTTTTGGGGGGGGGGTCTAGCCAGGGGGCTCTATCGCCCCCCCCCGCTGCCCAATTGAAAGCCCGCCTCCTCAAGGGCAAAACCTAAAAGTCCTGGCCCCTGTCTTTCAATACCTCGGACACCACTTGGCACACCCCAAGAGTTCTCGGGCGGGCCCACACAGCGCTACCGCCTCACGTCACATCTGACCTCGCCTGCTACCAGCAGCTCCCCCTGGATGCCTTTGAACGAGCACAAGTGCCGTCTCTGGTCCTCTTCCCTACATGTCGCCAACAGCCCCTCTCTATCCCCCATGACCGCGTGTTGCACGAGATCGATCAAAAGGCCTGCATTTCTGTGACCGCAGCCAAAGGAATGGAACCGCAGCGCAATGGCACACACACCACTGACCCCCTGAGTGCACGAGGGCTGGGATGGCCCCCCAATCCATGAGACATATCGCCCGCGATGCATCCCCCTCCTTCGATGTGGTCTCACCTCATCCCACCGCCCTCTACGAGGGTTGGCGTCCTACCCCAGTGTCCCAATCCATGGCACCCACCAGGCGTTGTGTGGCCCCGCTGAAACAGCCGGGCGCCCGCACCCCCGTCCCATGGCTGGTCTTCCGATGTTGTGCC
Organism: Eutreptiella sp. 'Long Island Sound 2002'; assembly: GCA_964036045.1. NCBI lineage: Eukaryota > Euglenozoa > Euglenophyceae > Eutreptiales > Eutreptiaceae > Eutreptiella > Eutreptiella sp. 'Long Island Sound 2002'. The sequence goes on from OZ038378.1 coordinate 146,646,853, forward strand.
TGTGCTGGTGAAGAGGTCTCACTAAAGAGGTCTCGCTAGTGACACTCGCCCCATCTTTTCCCCTTTTCTGCTCCCCTCTCCCCTTCTAAACCCTGACCTGAAGGAGCCTGTGGCATGCCGGCCAAATGAGTGCCAGCTGCAAGCGAGGCATATAACATGGCAACGTAAGGGGGCGTGTGGTGTGACATGTTGGCCAGTCCTTTTGGGCAACAAAACACGGCCAAAGAAAGGGTCAAGGAGGCCCAAGTGGAGTGTACATACAATCATGAGCTCTCAAGGTGAGTAACTTATGTGAAAGAAGAACGGCCGAACATTGCTGCATATGCAAACCAGGACTTGCATGTGTAGAGTGCCTTGTTGACATGCATGTGGCCCCCCTTTTATTTTGCGCGTGCCCTATCTCTGTGGGGGAGTAAGTTGAGGTGAAGGCATTGTCGTTGAGGGCAGCAGCAGGGCGTCCGGATAGAAAACAATTGGTTTGCTGCAAGTGTTATGAACGTCGCAGTTTGAGCACTGTTTGAATGAGATCATGGCCGCGCTTGTATGATCAAGCACCCAGCTAACATCAAAGCACGCTGGTTTGTGGTGCTGGGGACTGTTTCAGGGTGAACTGCCGGTCCTGTGCATTCCGTGCTCCCCAAATGGGCAGATCCGCATACAGTCATCTCCCATTTTGTGTTGTACATTGCTCCCCAATGGCAAATCAGCCGTGGTCAAGATATTCGCAATCGCTTGGTACAAGACAGGGAGGGGGCTCATGCATACATACAAAGGAGGATGGCGGTCTGGGGTCTGTAGACACTGTGCACCACAAGTAGTCGCGGCCTGCTAATTGTAGACACTGCCGGCATGTTGTAGACGCGAAGTGCCAATATTTGGGAAGGGGGCCGAAGGCCCCCTTCCCCCAAAAACGGTCCGCTAACATCGTTTACCCGCACACAGGGGGAGGGCGGTCTGGGGTCTGTAGACACTGTGCATGCACTGACCCTGCCATACAATGCGGTGCACTGCGATGCGGCTGACCGTTGCTCGCCGGGATACGGGGAAAGGGCCCATCGGGGCGTGAGGGTTGCGCTGCGCCCGGTGTTGTGAAGCCGTTGGGGAGGGATGGGGGGCCACCCGGGCGTTTTCAGAGGACTGGTGTGCATCGTTCCCCGCCCACCAGGACTGCGAATTGCCGGGCATCGGCGAAGGGCATTCGTTTCCCAGTGTGACTGCGTGCCTTGAGCACTTTGGCCGCACGAAAGAGAGGAAGCGAGAGGGACCGGCGGTGAGGGAAGGGCATGAACGAACGATGGCCCATGCGGCGGTTGGATGCCGTGGATAGTGGGCTCAAGGCCCCCCCCCACCCAGGGCCCCTAAGCTCGGCCATGAGGGGGCGCACCGTGCGCTGTGGGTGCGCTGTGCGGAAAGTCGGCTGTTTTCCACCACCGGTAGCCATGGGTCCCAGGGTCCTGAAGTCTGCACCCTACAGCCCCTGCTGGTACACCAGGGATTTTGTCTTTTTAGTCTGATGCTTGCCACAGGTCCCAGGGTCCTGAATTCTGCACCCCCGATGCTGTGTTGAATGGATCATGCCCGCTTCTGTAGGGGGGGTGGTTTGCAGGGGTGTTACCGGGACAAACAACGCAATCATTGGCGTAATAATTCGCGCTGTGCGCGCGCTGTGCGAAAACGCCCCCTGAGACAGACCGTATTGCGTAGCACACTGCACGGCTCCAGCGCCTCACAGCCTCACAAGCCCAATCGCTGTTGGGGTGGAGGCTGGAGGATTCGCACTGCCCATAAGGCCACCTGCTGAACGGTAGAGGATGGTGTGTCATCAGCAAGAGCGGTGTGCAGCTGTGGTGCCTCTGTACTAAGGGGTGCCTCTGCGGTTCCGCCTTCATGCTGCTGTTGTGCCGCAGGATTTGTATTATTTCGTTGAAGATGTGAGGCGTCGGGGCGCGTCGGATCCCAGCGCTTCGGATCCACCAAGGGCGCCATGTCTTCCCTCCTGATCAAGTTGCTGTCCGCCGACCAATTAAACCAGAAACGGGAAGGTACTGCCATCGTGCATTGCGTGTATGCGTTGTGGCCCCATGACAGGGACCCACGGCAACGTCCCACTTGCACACAAGTGCCAGCGGCAACAACATTTTTTTCAGAAGGATGGCACCAGCGGGACATGCAAGGCTGCGGCTGAAGTTGGGATTGGCCATTCCGTTGTCCAGCGACGGAGC
>OZ038378.1:146649274-146664274 GCA_964036045.1 Eutreptiella sp. 'Long Island Sound 2002'
ACTCACTTACTCACCCCCTCACTCACTCCCTCACTTACTCACTCACTCACTCACTCACTCACTCACTCACTCACTCACTCACTCACTCACTCACTCACTCACTCACTCACTCACTCACTCACTCACTCACTCCCTCCCTCACTCACTCACTCACTCACTCACTCACTCACTCACTCACTCACTCATTCACTCACTCACTCACTCACTCACTCACTCACTCATTCACTCATTCACTCACTCACTCACTCACTCACTCATTCACTCATTCACTCACTCACTCACTCCCTCCCTCACTCACTCACTCACTCACTCACTCACTCACTCACTCACTCACTCACTCACTCCCTCACTCACTCACTCACTCACTCACTCACTCACTCACTCACTCATTCACTCACTCACTCACTCACTCACTCACTCACTCACTCACTCACTCACTCACTCACTCACTCCCTCACTCACTCCCTCACTTACTCACTCACTCACTCACTCACTCACTCACTCACTCACTCACCAACTCACTCATTCACTCACTCACTCATTCACTCATTCACTCACTCACTCACTCACTCACTCACTCACTCACTCACTCACTCACTCACTCCCTCCCTCACTCACTCACTCACTCACTCACTCACTCACTCACTCACTCACTCACTCACTCACTCACTCACTCACTCACTCACTCACTCACTCACTCACTCACTCACTCACTCACTCACTCACTCACTCACTCACTCACTCATTCACTCACTCACTCACTCACTCACTCACTCACTCATTCACTCATTCACTCACTCACTCACTCACTCACTCACTCACTCACTCACTCACTCACTCACTCACTCACTCACTCACTCACTCACTCACTCACTCACTCACTCCCTCACTCACTCATTCACTCACTCACTCACTCACTCACTCACTCACTCACTCACCCCCTCACTCACTCACTTACTCACCCCCTCACTCACTCCCTCACTTACTCACTCACTCACTCACACCACACCAACACAACCACACCACACCAAATCACACCACACCACACCACACCTTCTGCGCACTGCCGCATTCCCCGGGGCAGTGGGCAGTGGGTCTCCTACTGCCCACTGCCCACAGGCGGTGAGGCAGTGTACAGGAGAAATACCACTGCCCACTGCCCCAGGGCAGCGTGGCAGTGTGCGGAACTCATTTTGGAGGCCATTTACCCCTAAAATTGAACTACACGCAGGCGTCAAGTTTTTTGTGCACGGACGTGTTGGAAAAAAGATGGGAGCCGTGGGATATAATTTTCAGCAGGTCAAGGTGCAGCAGGTCAAGGTGCAGCATTCCACGAAACCGGGGCACACCCGGCGCATTTCTGCTTTGTCCGGGGCAGTATCCCTGATTGGTCCCTGTGTTCATGATCGTGCCGTGGAGCGTGAGTTTCTATTTGTGTTGCGCGCCCCCGAAGCATTACCCGGGGCGAGAGGGGCGTGTCATGCGGGCAGTGTTCTGGAATGTGGCAAGGGACCGCCCCTCGCACCCGAGAAGATGGCCAAGGCCATTGTAGCGCGGTAGGACGGGGTGCGGTGCCGCCGGGTGCAGGGGAGTGTGGGGGTGTGGGCAGGGATGCATCAGAAGGGAAGGGACCTCAGAGGCGGCCCCAAGAGCGGTCAGGCAGGCGGTTGGAGGAGGTTGCCGAAGCGGTCGGGGGCGGTTACTGTCGGTTACAAATGCTGTTGAGGCCGGCACTTGGCGTCAGGGGGACAGTGGCTGGGCATAGCCTGGGCGCCCTGGAAGGGGAGGGGGGAGTCCCTCCCCCCCTTCTAATGCATCCCTGGGTGTGGGGTGCCGCTTACGCCCATGACCTCCGGGCCTCGGACCCCCGGTGCCCTCCGGCTGCATCCCGACAGGCGGCACCTGGCAGTACTTTGTCATCTTCTCCAATGGCACCTACGAGGCCAAGTCCTCCGCCGCCAAGGCGTCGCAGAAGCCGACGTGGAACCAGCAGCTGCTGCTCCCATTGGACTTGGACAAGGTAGTCCCCTGGCCCCTGGACGGCCGTCTTGCCTGCCGCATGGCCGCCCCGGGGGGACGGTCTGCACTGCCGGACGGGGGCGGTGCACAGGATTGGCGCTGTTTACAGAGAACGGGGATGGGCACAGGGGGTGAGGCTGTGCGAAGGGCATGGGTTGCGTAGGTCTCTTCACAGTCCGACGAATGTAGAGCATGGGCCAGGGGTGCCTCAGAAGGGAAGGGGCCCCGGAGGCGGTGGAACAGGCGGTTGGAGGGGGTTGCCAAAGCGGTTGGGGGCGGTTACCGTCGGTTACAAACGCCGTTGAAGCCGGCACTTGGTGTCAGGGGGACAGTGGCTGGGGCACAGGCTGGGCGCCCTGGAGGGGGGGGGGGGGTACCCATGGGCAGTGTACGTGCGGGAGGGGAATCGGGCGGGATGGGAGCCGTGTGTGGGGTCTAGGCTGTGCAGACGGAACGCGGCGGTGTGCCGCCGCGTTGCCGGCCGGAGTGGCGGCCGAGTCGGACGGCCGTCGAGCCCAGGCCCTGCCCCCCCCCCCCCCCCCTCTTGCCTAACGCCTCTGCCCCCCTGCGCCCAGCCCCATGCGTTGCCGTGTGCAGCCGATCGTGCTCGAGGTGTTCCGCCAGGACAACTTCGGCAACAATCATCAGATGGGCCGGGCCAGCGTCCACTTCCAGGGGCTGGCCCAGAACAAACCGACGCGGCGGAGCTTCAAGCTGCCGACCCGGGGGATCGTGTACACGGGTGTGTGTGCGTGTGCGTGCAGAGGGCAGGGTCCTGACCTACCCAAACCAATCAGGTCTGGCAAGTAGCTTTCATGTTTGTTCTCTGCTGCAGGCCTCTGGCTCAGCGCGGCTGCCGGAGGCCTGGGTGACGAGTGGATCATGGCTTCAGGATGTTGCTCGCCGTGTCCTGTGCTGCAGAAAGGCGCCTGTTGGCGTCGAACATGCTTCTTGTTTGACGATCCAACGGACGAGGAATCGGACATTCTGAGCCGCGTGGTGCTCGTTTGTTTTGTAATCGTGTGTGTGCGTGCCACGTAGCCCCCCCTCTGCAGTGCCGCACGCCGGATCCCGCGTTGGGCGTGCAGCAGGCGCCAAGGCCCCGGGGTCGTGTCGCGGGGAGGGACGATAGGGGGGCTGAGGGGGAGGGGGGAGGGGGGAGGGGCGCAGCCTCGTTATCGGGAGGCGTTGCCTCCGTGCGACCGAGTTTTCAAGGCCCTGCCATTGCCAGTCAAGCCGCTGATGTTGACTCCGGGGATCGCCCTTTTGGAGCGAATGCGGTGGGGTGCGGCGCCGGGGATGGAGGGTAGACTCAGGGGCCTGTGACAGCAATGGCCTGAAGGGGTTGCTGCCTGGATAGGCGTGTGCTGTCCCGCAAGGAGGAGCGTCACCCCTCCCCCCCCTGGACCCCCCCTTCCCCCAGACCAAAGTGACCATCGCGGGAAAAAGGAGCATTTACCATCGGGAAACTCCGGTCGGGCCACTTTTGGTACACAAACTTTTGGGTCGCAGACAACCCCCCCCCCCCCCCCCATCCTCCCCCCCTGGGGACCTTCGGCCCACTTCTACTGCCGGGGGGGGAGTCGCGTACAAAAGCGAGGAGACGCCCCCCCGTGGCCGGGGGGGGAGGGGGGTCAGCCTTGATCTCTTTTTGGCTGTGCATGCTGCTGCTTGCACAATTTCCCTGAGCGCAATCACCACGTGACACACCCACGTGTCACCGCACGGAGGGGGGGGCTCGGGGTGCTTGAAGGATGGGCAGACCAGCAAACCTTATTTTCAGAGTTCTGTTTTGTTTGAGCGGTGGTTTGGGTGATTGGGTCAAGCCTGGCGCGGTCACAGCTCAACGCCCGCCATGGCTAGCCCTCGTACTACTGAGTACACAGCGAAGGAGGGCGGGGGAGAAATAGATGCTGGCGGACAGAAGTGGGTCTTTGAGCAGAAATCACAAGGGGGATTGGGGCGTTGGCTTGACTGATGGGCCGTCTAAAATGGCCCCCCTAAAGCAAACGGGGGGTGATGGGGCATGGCATCGGGTGAAGGACCTACGGAACTGGTCCTTTGTGCTGTTGGGAGGGTCGGACAAAGGGGGGAATGGAGGGCGGCGCGTCATCGGCCGCACGTGCCGCCGGCGGTGGCTCACCGTACATGGCAGTGGACTGAGAGCGGGGGCAGGAGAAGGTGCTGGGATGGGGACCGGTCTGGCGCCCGGCGCCACTGGTACACAGCATCGGGGGATGTAGCTGACAAGAAGTTGTTGGGAGATGTGCTGAGGATGGTTGAGTCTGGAGAGTACTGGCCGACCTGAAAATTGCTCTGCGGGGGGGGGGGGGGGGGGAGGCGACATGGACGCCCGCCGAAGGAGGGGGGAGGGTTGGAGAAATGGGGTTCCGTGTCGGTTCCTTTGTTTTGTGTAAGAACGAATGTTGGCGCCGAAGGGGCAGGAACACAAATTTTGGCCCGAAAAAGTTTTTTCCACCAATAATCCCCCCCCCCCCCCCCCACATTTGAGTAGTCAAAATGATCAGCGCGACGTGGGTATCATTTTGAGCCATAGATGTTGGGTTGACCCCCCCCCCCGGCACGGCAGATTGGGCACCCCCGCCCTGAACCCCCCCTCCCGGCACGGCGGCTAAGGAGGGGGGGGCAGGGGTTGGGAAAATGGGCTTCCGTGTCACCCCCCCCCCCCGCAGAGCAATTTTCTTCCCGCCCTGGTTTGCGGAACGGGCCAGGGGGCGTCTCAGGGCATAGAACAGGATTTGGTGCTCCGCACCCCTGCCTCCCACATTCCTCGTGCCCCCGTTCTGCACGGAGGTCATTGTGATGCCATTGCGCTGTCCGTGTTTCAGAAATGACTGCCATCGGGTTTGGACGGCCCCCCAGTCCCGGGTGCGCCCTCAACCAAATGCTGATTGTCAACGTGCTGGAGATCGCCAACGTCGTCAATGCCACAGGGCACAAGATGCTGGATTTGTTTGTGCGGGTGACTGTGGGTGACAAGGTGCGTTTCTGTGTGTGTGTGTGTGTGTGTGTGTGTGTGGTTTCCTTAACAGCACCGTCATTCACGGCTGGCCAAGGGAGTGAAACTACAGGATGGACTTGGTGGCTTAGATGTGGCAGGCGCTGTGCACTAACCAGAAGCGTGACGCTGTTGGTCTATCGTCCGGGTTCCTGGTGAGGGGTAGCAGAGGGCAGGGACAGGGCTGAACCCACCCTGAAGTGATTTTGCAGAGCCTTACGCTCTGTCTGCTGTGCAGGCATGACCGCGGGCTTGCCCAAGGACTGCATGTGAGCTGCTGGCCCTGCTTCTCCTCACACAGAAAGGCACCTAGTGCAGGCGGGACATGCTACTGTTTTTGTTCTGCTTTGCACCTTGACGAGATCTAGTACATCCAGACCGGCTTTCTCTGTGCTCTGCCTGTCGCCATCGCGTGTGTGTAGTTGGGTGGTGGCACTCACCAATGAATTGGATCAATGAGTAATGGTAGGCAAGTAAACACGGGCTCCTCCAGGAATCATTTCGGTCTGGGGCGGGCAGGAGGGAGTGGGAATTCACCTACGCGCGCCGGCACTCCGTCGCACTCCATTCAAGACGTGTAGGGCTGCTCTGCAGCCCCTGACGAGTTTCCTCCAACCGCTTTCCTTGCTTTGTTCTCGTCTGGCGATTCCCAGTGTGTGTGTGTGTGTGTGTGTGTGTGTGTGTGTGTGTGTGTGTGCTCACCACCGACAAAAAAGCGGCCATCACCACAGTGCTCAGGGCGACAAAGGCGAACCCACAAATTTTCAGCGACATCTCGAGTGCTGCCTAGTGCGGTCAGGCGCTGTGTCCGGGCCACAGGAGTGAAAAGGGACAACAGCTCACAGGCCACCTGTCGGACAGTGACTCCGTTTCTTCGTCTGCGGACTCACAGGACACAGGGAGTGATGCGGCGCCGACGGACCCGTTGTCCTTCCTCCGCACACTGCTCTCTTTTAACTATATACAGCAAAAAGTGGGCCTGGCTAATATGATTTTGGCCGCCACTGTCCGCTTTGCTAGCCTGCTGACATATTGCCACTACCACCCACTGCATTACAGATACGGCACAGACCGGCACACCAACATACAACACAGGCACCATCTGTTTGATCTTCTGCACAACCAAGCGGCTGAGGGTGTGCTGACCTTCCACAAAGGCACTGGGCAGCTTTTGAATATGCCCGCGGCACGGAAACCCCCAGCGAATGACAGTGAATCAGTTGTTCCGATGCCCCCGTTACATATCCAACGACGGCTCACACACTCAGTGGACGGGATCTCTGTTTGGCACCACCCCGCATGCCGCGCCACTGTGCAGCACCACCATGCAGATGACAGACCCCCCCCTGAACCCCCACCTGACCCCCACCCAACCGCGCCAGGCAAACACCACATAGCGCACTGGGGGGATTTGGGTATCAACTTGTTCACGTTATTCCGCACCACAGACAAGCTATGGGTGTGGTGCCCCCCAGGCGACCGTATCCGAGACCTGGATGATCTGCGCTGTTTTGGCAGCATCCAGGATTTTGAGCTTCGGTGCACGGTGTCGGCCTTCCTATCTCTCTCCCCCGTCCAGCACCTGCGCCTCTCTCTGCTATTTGATGAATACGGCAAGTGTCACATGCGGTACGTTCACCCACCCCAAAGCAAACACATCTTCTGGGGCCTACAGTTCCAGATGAAATCGGCCCTCCAAGCTGTGAACCTGGGGAGGTGGGCAGATCTGATGCAAGCCAGCATTCCATATTGGCCCTACACCTCTCTCCCCGCCCTACGTGTACTTCGCCGAAAGTCACATGTAGGAGAGTGGTACGTGCATGTTCCTCCCCCAGCCTTTCTTGTGTATGTCTGCGTGAATTTAAGAACGGGCGCTGTGTACGTTGGTCAAACCTCCCAGGCCCCAATCCAACGGTTACGGAAACACTATTGTGACGCACGAGCAGGCACACACAGCGCCTCCTTCCATGCACAACTGCTCCTCACCGACATCAGCAACTGGATCACCATCCCAGTCCAGTACTGTGACACACTGTTCCAAGCAGGATTGGCTGAACGCCAGTGGTGGGCGGACCTGCACAAGTGGGCTTTGAATGATATACCACCCGGAATCAGCGAAACGGACACACCCAACAAGCAGCGGTTTTTGTGGTCTGTTGCGCGGTGCAGGACTGAACGCGGGAAATGGTGAGGTCCACTGTCCAGAACTGCAATTGCTCATTCTCTACCGACAGACCGAAAGACGTCTAGGACAGCTCTGCTGTTCCTGAGGAGTTTTCTTTCAACCGCTTTTCTTGCTTTGTTCTTGTCTCGCGGTTCCCAACGTGTGTGTGTGTGTGTGTGTGTGTGTGTGTGTGTGTGTGTATGTCTGCGATAACACACACAAAAACGAGACACCAAGCACGGCACACCTGCAGCAGCGCGCCCCGTCACTGGTACCGGCGTCCGCCGGGTGGCGCATTTCCTCCTCGTAGTCCTCCTCTGCTTGCCGGCAGAGGAGGACTCGAACTCGGGTCTTCAAGGTACAAGCCGGCTGCACGACCGTTGTACCACGCTGCGCAATCCCCGCCCTCCCTGAATGTTTTCCTGTGTGTGTGTGGCGGGGTGGTGGCACCCAGCACACGATAAATCTAGGCAATGGCAACGGTAGTGCACGAGCTCCTCCGCGGGCGATTTTTGTGGTCTGTTGGGCGATGCAGGACTGAATTGGGATAGGAAAGGTCCACTGTCCGGAACTGCACTTGCTCATTCTCTACCAACAGACCGAAAGACGTCTAGGACAGCTCTGCTGTTCCTGAGGAGTTTTCTTTCAACCGCTTTTCTTCTTCTTGTCTCGCGGTTCCCAACGTGTGTGTGTGTGTGTGTGGTGTGTGTGTGTATGTGTGTGTGTGTGTGTGTGTGTGCGTGCGGGCGGTCGGTCGGTCGGGCGGGCGGGCGCCTATGTATGTGTATGCCTACATTTGTGTGTTGGGGGGGGGGGCAAAGTATTGTGCATGCAGTACACGGGATGTGTAGTCGGCAGCTGCCAGCACACAAACAGGATGGGGCAAGGCTGAGCGCTGATGCGCGCACACGTTACATACGGCCCCTGCCGGTGGCCATCAAAAGCGACGAGACGCAGCTCACAATCAGCGAGTGGTGCACCCGGCGTACTGCAATTTGGGTTTGCCCAAGTCATCCCTCTTCATTAGCGAGCGCCTTCGTGTGACGTCTCACTGACATTGACCTGGTCTAGACTTGGTCTAAACCTGGTCTAGATCTGGTCAACGCCTGGTCTAGATTTGGTCTAGACCTGGTCAACGCCTGGTCTAGACCTAGTCTAGCCTTCTTCTAGACCTGGTCTAGACCTGGTCAACGCCTGGTCTAGACCTAGTCAACACATGGTCACTGCGTCGTCTAGACCTGGTCTCGCCCTGGTCCAGACCTAGTCTAGACCTAGTCTAGACCTAGTCTAGACCTCCTCTAGACCTGGTCAACGCCTGGTCTACGCCTGGTCTAGACCTAGTCTAGACCTCGTCTAGAGCTGGTCTAGACCCGGTCAACGCCTGGTCTATGCCTCGTCTAGTGGTGGTTAAGGCCTGGTGTAGACCTAGTCAATGCCTGGTCTAGACCTGGTCTAGACCTGGTCTATACTTGGTCTAGTCCTGGTCAATGCATGGTCTACGCCTGGTCTAGACCTTGTCAACTCCTGGTCCAGACCTGGTCAAGGCCTGGTTTAGACCTGGTTGAGACCTGGTCAACACGTGGTCTACGCGTGGTCTACAGCTGGTCTAGACCTTATCAATGCTTGGTCTAGATTTGGTGTAGACCTTGTCTAGACCTTGTCTAGACCTAGGCAACACCGGGTCTAGACCTGCTCTACGCCTGGTCTAGAGTTGGTCTAGAACTAGTCTAGACCCCGTCTAGAGCTCGCCTAGACCTGGTCTACGCCTGGTCTAGACCTGGTCAACGCCTGGTCTACGTTTGGTCTAGACTTCGTCAACGCCTGCTCTAGACTTGGTCTAGACCTGGTCTAGACCTGGTCTAGACCTGGTCTAGACCTGGTCTAGACACGGTCTAGACCTAGTCAACACCTGGTCTACGCCTGGTCTAGACCTGGTCAAACCCTGGTCTAGACCTACTCAACGCCTGGTCTAGACCTGGTCTAGACCTGGTCAACGCCTGGTCTACATTTGGTCTAGACTTCGTCAACGCCCACTCTAGACCTGGTCTAGACCTGGTCTAGACTTGGTCAACGCCTGGTCTAGACCTGGTCAACGCCTGGTCTACGCGTTTGGTCTAGACTTCGTCAACGCCCACTCTAGACCTGGTCTAGACCTGCTCTAGACCTGGTCAACGCCTGCTCTAGACCTGGTCAACGCCTGGTCTAGACCTGGTCAACGCCTGGTCTAGACCTGGTCTGGACCCGTCTAGACCTGGTCAACGCCTGCTCTAGACCTCGTCAACGCCCGGTCTAGAGCTGGCGTAGCCCTGGTCTAGACCTGGTCAACGCCTGGTCTAGACCTGGTCAACTCCTGGTCTAGAGTCTAAGCGTTGACCAGGTCTAGACCAGGTCTAGACCTAGTCAACGCTTGGTCTAGACCTGGTCTAGCCCTCTTCTAGACCTGGTCTAGACCTGGTCTAGACCTGGTCAACGCTTGGTCTAGACTTGGTCTAGAGCTGGAGACCAGAGTCCAGAGAGAGACCAGATCTATACCAGGCATTGACCAGGTCTACGACAAGCGTTGACCAGGTCTAGACCAGGTCTTGGTGGACCGATGGATGCGGGAGGCCAAGTGGCCACGAGGTTCCCAAAGAAAATGTACCCGATTTAGAGACCCCTGGAATGCACGCAAAGGTGGAGCGCACACCAAGGATCAGTCCACCGACTGGCCAATTGGAGGCTGTCGAGTTGCTTTTACTCAGCAGGGTAAACAAACGTTGTCATCAAGGACCCATGCGACTGTCTTGTTCCATGCGGAAAGTCGCTTGCCACACTGTCCTACTTCGCATCTCCGCCCGCACGCCCAGTGCAGGGACACCCCGCACAATTCCTAAGGAGTACACCTCCCGGGGGAGAGTGCACCAGTGGTCCGGACCAGGGCCCCTCAACACACGGCCCGCCAGCAAACACTGAGCTGCCCCCCCTATGTCCTCCCATTCCCCACCCCATTTCCCCCCGTTTTCCCCGTTTCACCCCTGTTCCCCCCCCCCATTTCCCCCCGTTTCCCCCCGTTTCCCCCCGTTTCCCCCCATTTCCCCCCGTTTCCCCCCATTTTTGGCGACAAACGTGGCTTTGGCGCTGGCGACCTATGACCCCTGTGAGCACGCTGGGGATTGCGCGCACGGCCAGGGATTGCACGCCAGCCTTTGGCTTTGGGGGCTGCCCGCTGCCCCTTATTCCAGCGGGAGGCGAACACACCCTTGGCTTTGCTGTGCGGCGGTCGTGCACATCGCTTTGGGCGACGTCCGGGCCGTGCGGGACGTCGCATTTGTGCAGCGTTGGGCTGTGGGGTATGGGGCATGGTGCCTGTGCGGAGCGCAGGCATGTGTTCTGCAGGAGCAGCAGACCTCCGTGGCCAAGAAGCAGCAGCGGCCCGCGTGGCATGAGATCCTGTGCTTTGAGGGCACGGAGCTGGAGGAGGCGCGGATCCAGTTGATTGAGCTGTACTCGGGCTACGAGTATGTCATTGGTATGGCACTGCACGCGAGGCAGGACGATGCACTGGGTTGGGGGGGGGGGGGGGGATGCTCCTGGGATGCATTTGAAGGGAAGGGGCCTCAGAGGGGTGCCCAGCAGCGGTTGGGCAGGCGGTTGGAGGAGGTTGCCGAAGCGGTTGGGGGCGGTTACTGTCGGTTACTTGCCATCAGGGGGACAGTGGCTGGGCATAGGCTGGGCGCCCTGGAGGGGGGTTACCCCCCCCCCTCTCAATGCATCCCTGGGCAGGACCATGCACTGGGCCTGGGGGGGGGGTGCCATTGGGACGTGTGGGCTGGCCCACCCCCCCCAGTACAGCCCCCGCGCCCCCGGCCCAGTCATCCCAAACGCCAGTACCCAGGGGGCGGGCACTGGCACGCAACATCAGTTTCATGGCACGGGGGAGGGGGGGTCCGCGTACAGGGGCCCGCAGAACGGGCCATCAGAACGGCGGTCAAGGGTGCAGATGGTGTGCCAGACAAAGGTCGGGTCACAAGGGGCATGTGCAGACGGATGCCAAGGGGAAAGGGTGCAGCATCTCCGTTTGCCGTGACTTTTCCACGGCATGAGTCTCAAGACAGTGGACCCGAGGGGCGCCTCTGAGGAGTAACGCCCGCCCCCCCGCCCCCCAAAAAAACAAATCAAGAACCCGGTCCTAACTGTGGTACAGCTGGTGGTCTTGGTAGGGGTTCCGATTCCGGGGGGTGGTGCCTGACGTTTTGCCCATGACACCAGAAAAGATGGATGCTTTTGATGGGTTGCACCCAAAACGCAATGTCCTGTCCACAACCTGCCAAGCCTTCAACACAGCCTATTTCCGTCAGTCGCCGGTGCACAAGAAGAAGAGGCAAGTAATTGCACTGTTGGGGCCCATCTCTGACCCATTGCGTGTCAGGGCCCACGGTGCTTCGTGTCTTTGGCACCCTCCGTTCAAGCCCGGCTTGGTTCTTATTTTCAGGTAGTTCCTAGTTTGGCCCGGTTTTTTTGTGGGGGAGGGTTGGGGGGGGTTTGACAGGCTTGGGGTCGCCTGCGGCACTGCTCCTCATCCTCCTCCTCCATGTCCAAGTCTGAGAGGATGCAACCCCGGATGGATGGGGCTGGACCTGTGCTTCATTTTTTCTTCAGCAAGGAGTACCCCCCCCCCCTGGACCCCTCCCTCCCAGACTCCCTCCCAGACTAGAGTGATCATCGTGGGAAGAAAGGAAATCACCTCGAAGAGAAGTTGTTAGATCCAGCGCGGGCGCGAGCGTCGTATGCCGCCCCCCCTTTTGGGTTCGTTCGCATCGCATACCCCAAGTTGTGGTATCGGATGTCCAACTCCTTGTAAAATCATCATTCTTGGACAGGAAGTGATCCTCGGACGAATTTTGACCCCCTGCCCCCTACCCCCCCCCGGAGCTGGGTACCCCAGTTTTGGGACGGGGGGGGGTCAAAACTTCTTTGCATATTGAGGCCGCCATGTGTGGAATTGGATCTGGGTCCACGATTCTCTGTATATGCACCCCCGAACCCAATCGCGGGGGTCCCAGGTCCGAACTCGAGGTATCCCCAGTCAACCCCCTCTCCCCATGGGCCCTTGCCAGTGAGGACTCACCCGGTTTCAAGGCTGACATCCGTCGGCTGAAAATTTTTTCGAAAATTTGACTTCTTCCAAAACCCTTCCGTTGCCCGTGGGATGGGTTTGGGTGATCATTTGGTGACCATTTGCTGACAGGGGCCCATGTAGCGCGCGCCATGGGCCCCCTGAAAGCCCCAAAATTGCTGGTGTCTAGCACTTTTAGTGACTCCTGCAAAATTTTTCAAAATTCGACGTTTTCCAATCCCCTACTGTCGCCCCTAGGATGGGTTTGGGTGATCATTTGGTGACAATATGGGTACTTGAGCACCCATGGAGACCCACATGGTGGCTACTAGGCCTGTGTAGCCAGGGCCATGGGCCTCGTTGATACCCCCGATATTGCTGTTTGTGTGTGATGTTCCGTGGCACCTGATGTGCGCTCAAACTGCATAAGCAGTTTACCACCTACACCTCAAAAATGGAAATTTTCGAATTTTTTTTGATATCCCGACCATTCACAATGATCAAATATCCTAGGTAGAGCATGTTATAGACCCTCTTCATGTGTTTTCCACCGTATTTGGGTGTTTGGAGGAGTGGCGAGGCGGCTTCCAAGGGGCTGGGGCACAACCTGCTCATGCACTTTTCCACAATCTGCAGCTCAAAAAGGGAAATTTTCCAAACCGATTTTTTTGATATTCTGGCCATTCACAATGATCAAATATCCTATGTGTAGTATGTTTTAGACCCTCTTTGGGTTTTTTTCACCCTATTTGGGTGTTGGAGGGCTGGGGCGGGGGGGGGGTTCTGAATGGCTTCGTGACGAACTGACTGATTGACTGATTGTGCTCCCTCCCTCTTCGAGGTGCCTTGCCGATAGGCAATAGAATTTACAGTCAGGAAAATCTGGTTGGGCCATTTTTGGTACCCAAACTTTTGGTCCCAGGCCTCCCCCTTTGTGCACAGCCCTGAGCTGGACCTACGCCTGTACACCTCGCCAAGTTGGGGTGCAGCTCCGAGGGCTGGGGAACACGGGCTGGCAGGGGGCATCGAGGACGTTGTGTCGCTTCTTTGACAGGGACCTACTCCCTGACAACCACGACCCTCTTTGCCGAGTTCGCCAACCCGCTGGTCCCCAAGTGGGAGACCGAGGTATGACCCCCCCCCCCAGCGCCCCCTGTTCCCCTACAGCCCCCTCCCGTCCCGTCCCTGGTGGCCGGGGACACCAAAGCGGACCGGCGGTGGGCGGCGGCTGCGCCTGCAACAGGGACCCTTTACCCTTCGGCCGGGCGCAGGGTGTGTGCGGGGCGGTAGTCGACCAAACCCGCTCCATTGTCCACTCGTTCAGGGGTGGCCCCCAGTCTCATCTCCAATGCTGTGCTGTGCCCATTGGAATCTGCAATTGTGCGAGCACAGCGGATCCACCTCCGGCACGAACGACGGCCCAGCCCCTCCATCCCAGTGCTGATGATGCACGCCAGTGCGGGCGTCATACCTGTGCAAAGCAGGACGACTCTGTGGGACTATGCTGCTTGGGGGGTGTCCAGGGGTTATCTGTCAAAGTGGCCGACAGAAAGTTGAGTTGAGGGGAGCCTTTGTGCATGGCTTCTACACATCAAATGCAACAACACTACACTTGAATGGTTTGGCCTCCAACTGACAATATGTTGAAGGAATAGGGTGGATTGCCGCAAAGTTGTGAGGAGGAAAGAGGAGAGGGCGCAGCATGGCACTGCACGAGAGCACGACTGCAGTGCCTGGGTGAGCCGGCCCCGCTGGAGCGAGGCCGACAGCAGGACTGAAATATGAAAACGTTCCGGAGTTGGCCTTCGGTACTCAAACCGGCTTTGGGATCCCCGAACGGCAATTTCCTGCAGATTTCAACATTGCACACCCCCCCCCCCCCCTGACCCCCCCCCCCAACCGACATGCAAGTGCCTTCTCCAGGAATCGCTACAGCGGACGGCTCTGCCGAACGGGGCATGTCTGCCCCTCAATCGTGTCCTGCTGCCTGCCTGATGCACCCTGACCGGACCTGACCACCGCCCTGGTATTCGTACAGCGGTGTATGGCCCGGCGTGGGACATACCGGCCCTCGCCTCGGGGCCGCCGGGCAGATGGCCAGGCGGCGTGCTGCCCGGCGCCTCCTGGCTGACAAGTGGGTGCTCGCTGTGGTATGCTTTTTGTGTGTGGGGGGGGGGATGGGAGTTGGCTTTCCTGTGCGCTGGTGTGCATTGCCGGAGGTGGAGGATGCGAAAATCAAGGTTCCGACCTTCGTTGAGGCAGGGGCGCCGAAGTGGGGCGGTTTTGCACCGGTTCAGGGGTTTGGCCTTCCCTCAGCAGGGCTGCACCAGGGGCATCTCAGCCTTGCTGGCCATTGGGGGTCCAGTGATGTAAGGTGGATTCCTTGCATTTGATGCATAGAAGCCGTGCAAAGTGGCTCTCCCCCACCGCAAGGAAGTGTTGGGTAATGTGACCGACACCCGCGCCGGACACCCCCGTGGCGCTGTGCGTTTGTACTGGGCTGCTCGGGGGATGTCCAGGGGGGTTGTCTGTCGAATTGGCTGACAGAGTTGAGTTGAGGGTCGCCTTTGCGCATGGCTTCTGCACATCAAATGCAACAATACTACACTTGAATGGTTTGGCCTCCAACTGACAATATGTTGAAGGAATAGGGTGGATTGCCGCAAAGTTGTGAGGAGGAAAGAGGAAAGGGCGCAGCATGGC
>OZ038378.1:146671774-146699534 GCA_964036045.1 Eutreptiella sp. 'Long Island Sound 2002'
TATATGTAGCATGTTTTAGAAGGTCTTCATGTGGTTTTCACCCTATTTGAGTGTTTGGAGGGGAGGCAAGGCGGCTTTGAGGGGGCTGAAGCACAACCTGCTTATGCAGTTTTCCACCCTCTACAGCTCAAAAAACGGAAATTTTTCAAACCGATTTTTTTTTTATATTCCGGCCATTCACAATGATCAAATATCCTTTGTACAGCATGTTTTAAAACCTCTTTGAGTGTTTTTCACCCTATTTGGGTGTTTGAAGGGGCTGGGGGGGTTTCATGGCCCCGGCACGGCATCAGCACCGCGCGGCACATGCACAAGGCCCCGCCGCATTGCCCCCCCCCCCCCCTGGGCCCCCAGGCGTACCAACAACAGCAGCTGAAGGTCACGGTCGTGGAGGCCGTAGGGGAGATCAACAACATGGAGTCGATGCGCGCCGTCACCCGCATCCATTTCCGAGATTCGCAGGCCGAAACCTTCGAGGTCCGCCTCCGCACCGCCCCCACGCCCCCTCTGTGGCGCGGCGCTCGCGAAAGGCCATCGGCCTCTGCCTGAGCCTTAGCCTCAGCCTCAGCCTCTACCCCTGCCTCTACCTCTGCCTCAGCCTCAGCCTCTACCCCTGCCTCTACCCCTGCCTCAGCTTCAGCCCCTGCCTCTGCCCCTGCCCCCTGCCTTAGTCACAGCCCCTGCCTCAGCCTCTACCCCTGCCTCTACCCCTGCCCCTGCCTCAGCCTCAGCCTCTACCCCAGCCTCTACCCCTGCCTCAGCTTCAGCCCCTGCCTCTGCCCCTGCCCCCTGCCTTAGTCTCAGCCCCTGCCTCAGCCTCTACCCCTGCCTCTACCCCTGCCCCTGCCTCAGCCTCAGCCTCTACCCCAGCCTCTACCCCTGCCTCAGCTTCAGCCCCCTGCCTTAGTCTCAGCCCCTGCCTGTACCCCAGCATCTGCCCCTGCCTCAGCCTCATATAAAGTCCATGGCGTGCCATTCACGGGCCTAAGCCAATACCTACGAGCAGGGCCCCGCGCTGTTAGGCGCTGAGGGGTGCTGGTGCCGGAGGCATACCAGGTCTCGGGCACCACGGACTGCACTGGGTCCTGCAAGTGATATGGGGGATGCCTAGCGAGTTGTGCTTCTGTGGCTTTGCTTTGTTTTGGTTCCGGGCACGGAGGTCAGTGGTACGGTGCAATTGGGTGGCGACACAAGCAGCGGTAATGCAACACAAGGTGAGTGACGCTAAGGGGAGGGACAGCCGCCCATGCCGACCCAGTGGACACCAAAAGCCAAAACTAAAGCCAAAGCCTCTGCCTCTGCCTCTATCCCTGCCTCTACCCTCGCCTCAGCCCCTGCCTCAGCCTCAGCCTCTACCCCTACCCCTAACCCAGCCTCTGCCCCTGCCTCAGCTCTAGTCTCTACCCTTGCCTCAGCCTTAGCCTCTTCTGCCTCAGCCCCTGCCTCTACCCATGCCTCCGCTCCAGCCTCATGCTCCGCCCCAGCCTCAGCCTCAGCCTCAGCCTCAGCCTCATCCCCAGCCTCAGCCCCAGCCTCAGCCTCAGCCTCTGCCCCTGCCTCTACCCCTTCCTCTGCCCCTGCCTACCTCCGCCCCAGCCTCAGCCTCAGCCTCAGCCTCAGCCTCAGCCTCAGCCTCAGCCTCAGCCTCAGCCTCAGCCTCAGCCTCTGCGTCAGCCTCAGCCTCAGCCTCAGCCTCAGCCTCAGCCTCAGCCTCAGCCCCAGCCTCAGCCTCTGCCTCAGCCTCTGCCCCAGCCCCAGCCTCAGCCTCTGCCTCAGCCTCTGCCCCTGCCTCTACCCCTTCCTCTGCCCCTGCCTACCTCTGCCCCAGCCTCAGCCTCAGCCTCAGCCTCAGCCTCAGCCTCAGCCTCAGCCTCAGCCTCAGCCTCAGCCTCAGCCCCAGCCTCAGCCTCTGCCTCAGCCTCTGCCCCAGCCCCAGCCTCAGCCTCTGCCTCAGCCTCTGCCCCAGCCCCAGCCTCAGCCTCTGCCTCAGCCTCTGCCCCTGCCTCTACCCCTTCCTCTGCCCCTGCCTACCTCTGCCCCAGCCTCAGCCTCAGCCTCTGCCTCAGCGTCAGCCTCAGCCTCAGCCTCAGCCTCAGCCTCAGCCTCAGCCTCAGCCTCAGCCTCAGCCTCAGCCTCTGCGTCAGCCTCAGCCTCAGCCTCAGCCTCAGCCTCAGCCTCAGCCTCAGCCCCAGCCTCAGCCTCTGCCTCAGCCTCTGCCCCAGCCCCAGCCTCAGCCTCTGCCTCAGCCTCTGCCCCTGCCTCTACCCCTTCCTCTGCCCCTGCCTACCTCTGCCCCAGCCTCAGCCTCAGCCTCAGCCTCAGCCTCAGCCTCAGCCTCAGCCTCAGCCTCAGCCTCAGCCTCAGCCCCAGCCTCAGCCTCTGCCTCAGCCTCTGCCCCAGCCCCAGCCTCAGCCTCTGCCTCAGCCTCTGCCCCAGCCCCAGCCTCAGCCTCTGCCTCAGCCTCTGCCCCTGCCTCTACCCCTTCCTCTGCCCCTGCCTACCTCTGCCCCAGCCTCAGCCTCAGCCTCTGCCTCAGCGTCAGCCTCAGCCTCTGCCTCTGCGTCAGCCCCTGCCTCTGCCTCTGCCCCAGCCTCAGCCTCAGCATCTGCGGGCCATTGGGTTTATAGCGGCGGCGGCGGGCTTCCATTTTTGGGGCCGGGGTCTAACAGAGTCCCCCACAACTTTGGGTGGGGGGGGCGGGGTCTGGGAAACGGACTCAATTGACAGGGACCATACTTCTGGTGTCTCGCTGCGAGTGGAACGGGCCCCTGCCCTATATTTCCGCCGCTGCCTGGGCCCTGGTCCTGCCCATGCCTCAGCCGTGCCCCGCTCCTCACAGTACTGCGTGGGTGACCACCCCTTCTGGAACGAGTCCTACACCTTCCCCTATTACCCGGATGAGACCCCCTTGCGGACGACGGTCACGTTCGATTTCTGTGACCAGGACAGGTCTGCCGCCCCACGTTGCCCCGCCGTCCCAGCCCCGCGTGCCACCCTGTTTGCCCCCCCGGCAGCCCGGCACGTACCCCTTTGCCACGCCCTGGCTCATGAACACGGGGGTGTGCCAGGGCCTTGGGAATATATTGCGTCCACTATCGGATTCTGTTCCTGCAGAGCCCTCCTTAGTTTTGTGCTGAAGCATCCACATCCCCTCCTACACAACATCCCCCCCCCCCCCCCACACGTCCCCTCCTACACAACATCCCCCCCCCCCCACATCCCCTCCTACACAACATCCCCCCCCCCCCACACGTCCCCTCCTACACAACATCCCCCCCCCCCCACACGTCCCCTCCTACACAACATCCCCCCCCCCCACACGTCCCCTCCTACACAACATCCCCCCCCCACACACGTCCCCTCCTACACAACATCCCCCCCCCCCCACGTCCCCTCCTGCACAACATCCCCCCCCCCACACGTCCCCTCCTACACAACATCCCCCCCCCCCCCACACGTCCCCTCCTACACAACATCCCCCCCCCCCCACACGTCCCCTCCTACACAACATCCCCCCCCCCACGTCCCCTCCTACACAACATCCCCCCCCCCACACGTCCCCTCCTGCACAACATCCCCCCCCCGCCACACGTCCCCTCCTACACAACATCCCCCCCCACACGTCCCCTCCTACACAACATCCCCCCCCCCCCCCACACGTCCCCTCCTACACAACATCCCCCCCCCACACGTCCCCTCCTACACAACATCCCCCCCCCCCACACGTCCCCTCCTACACAACATCCCCCCCCCCCACATCCCCTCCTACACAACATCCCCCCCCCCACCGCCCCTCCTACACAACGCCCCCCCCCCCCCCCACACATCCCCTCCTACACAACATCCCCCCCCCCACACGTCCCCTCCTACACAACATCCCCCCCCCCCCCACATCCCCTCCTACACAACATCCCCCCCCCCCCCCCCACACGTCCCCCTCCCCCCCCCCCCCCCCCCCCCACACGTCCCCTCCTACACAACACCCCCCCCCCCCTCACACGTCCCCTCCTACACAACATCCCCCCCCCCACATCCCCTCCTGCCACAACATCCCCCCCCCCCCCACACGTCCCCTCCTACACAACATCCCCCCCCCCACACGTCCCCTCCTACACAACGTCCCCCCCCCCCCACACGTCCCCTTCCTACACAACATCCCCCCCCACACGTCCCCTCCTACACAACATCCCCCCCCCCCACATCCCCTCCTGCACAACATCCCCCCCCCCCACACGTCCCCTCCTACACAACATCCCCCCCCCCACACGTCCCCTCCTACACAACATCCCCCCCCCCCCCACACGTCCCCTCCTACACAACACCCCCCCCCCCCACACGTCCCCTCCTACACAACATCCCCCCCCCCCCCCCCCCACACGTCCCCTCCTACACAACATCCCCCCCCCCCCCACACGTCCCCTCCTACACAACATCCCCCCCCCCACATCCCCTCCTGCACAACAATCCCCCCCCCACACGTCCCCTCCTACACAACATCCCCCCCCCCCACACGTCCCCTCCTACACAACATCCCCCCCCCCCCGCACACATCCCCTCCTACACAACATCCCCCCCCCACACGTCCCCTCCTACACAACATCCCCCCCCCCACACGTCCCCTCCTACACAACATCCCCCCCCCCCCCCCACACGTCCCCTCCTACACAACATCCCCCCCCCCCACACGTCCCCTCCAACACAACATCCCCCCCCCCCCCCACACGTCCCCTCCTACACAACATCCCCCCCCCCCACACGTCCCCTCCTACACAACATCCCCCCCCCCCCACACATCCCCTCCTACACAACATCCCCCCCCCACACGTCCCCTCCTACACAACATCCCCCCCCCCCCCCCCACACCATCCCCTCCTGGACACATCCCCCCCCCCCACATCCCCTCCTACACACCCCCCCCCCCCACACGTCCCCTCCTGCACAACATCCCCCCCCCCACACGTCCCCTCCTACACAACATCCCCCCCCCCCACACGTCCCCTCCTACACAACATCCCCCCCCCCCCCACATCCCCTCCTACACAACATCCCCCCCCCCACACGTCCCCTCCTACACAACATCCCCCCCCCACACACGTCCCCATCCTACGCAACATCCCCCCCCCCCACGTCCCCTCCCTACACAACACCCCCTCCCCCCCACACATCCCCTCCTACACAACATCCCCCCCCCACACATCCACCCCGCCCTCTTCCATCTCGTTGCCATCTTTTCCTCCCATCCTCCCACCAGCCCTCCCCAGCTCCCTCCCTTCCTTCCCTTGCCCTCCCCCGCTCCCTCCTCTCCCACCCTCCTTCTCGTCTTCCCCTTCAACTCAGGGGTATTGGGACAGGCTTCCTACGACACGTCCATGTTGTACGACAGTACCCAAGCCGACCTGTTCCTGCCAGTGCGCCTGCCAGGCGATGTATGCCGCACCCCCGCGTCCTCTGCCGTCCTTCCCCCAGATGCTGCACCGACGCTCAACAACCCCCGTACTGTACCCCAGCCGTTCGGCATCGCCCACCGGGATGCTCCAGTCAGGGGATCTCACGCCGTTCTGCCTCTGGGCTGGGTACTTTACACCGCTGCAGTGATTGAGGCCTTGCCCATCGCGTCCATAACGAAGTGTAGGAGCAGGAAGAGTCAGACCTCATAACAAAAGAAAGTGGGGACGGGTGGGGGTCTGGCCCGGTGGTGTGGGAGATCCATGGGCCAACGCTGTCCGTACAGCGGCACCCCCACGCGGCACACCCCCATGGGCCGCACGGTGGTTTGCGCTGGGCTTGAACGGGGCCGGCCGCCCCCCCCCCCCCCAACCCCCACCGCCCCTGCACGTCCATCGGGTTGCCTCGTTAGGCTCACCGGCTGTGCCCACTTGTTCTGGGCCGGGGGCACGTTTCGGAGTCCACCGCTGGGGGCCTGTCACGGGGCTCGGCCGTGTGCATCTTCTTTGGCGCGAGCCAAACGCCGTTCTGGAGTTTGTCAGTGTTTGCCAAGGGGGTCGACACGAGGGGCCTGGCGGTGTTTGGGGCCCCGGTTGAGGGGCACAATGGATGGCCTCATCTTGACTAAGAACCGAGAATTGATGAAGTAGATCCGTATTAAGATGATTGCATTGCATTATTTATTGAAGAAGTGATTCGTTAAATAAGAATTGCCGGCGGTGTGCCAAGGGAACACACATTGTGAACAAGAGGCACCGGGGCATCATCTCAAGATCAATGCTGCCGTCGGCCGTTGAACAGTGTTGTGCCCTGGCCCATGTCTGGGGGTGTGGATCACCCAGGGCCCCCGGTGTTTGCAGGGGGAGCACCCCCCGCCCCTCGGCGTCCCTGGCACGTGCCGATGTGGCGTCCCGGAGGCCGCAAAGGGGGGGGGGAGGGCATGGCGGTGCGCGCCTTGGCCGGCCGCTGGATGGTCTGGGGCCCGGGGGTTTGGGTTTTGTTGGCGGGCCCCCCGGCCCGTTCCCCCCCCCCCCCCCCTCATCTCAGGCCTGAGGCATTGGGGGCTCTGAGAAGGCCCCCCCCCCGGGGGGCGAACTCACACCCTGACCACTGCACATGCCCCCCCCCCCGTGTGGGGGGTGCGCCCCGTGTGCCCCCCCCCCCCCGTGTGGGGGGTGCGCCCCGGGAGTTGGACGCCCCCCGGGAATCGATCCGGCGATCTCTCGGGTGCTCTGTGCCGGTCCTACCGCTGGACCACCCGCAACCGTGTGAAGGGGCCCGGGGCGTGGCAGGGGCGCGGGGGCATGCCACCGCTCCTCAGGGGACCACGCTGGTGAGCACCGTGCAGCCCGGCACCAACCGCCCGCAGTGGGGGGAGACCGTCGAGTTCGAGTTGGGCGTGTGTGTGGGACCGCGACTTGGAGTGTGCCTGCGTTCCGTGTGGGAGAGGGGTGAGGCGCCGATGGGCCGGGGCAGCCGGGGGGCGGCAGGGGATGCCATAAGGACGCTCACCCCCCCCCTTTTTTTTGTTTTTTTTACTATGGCATCCACTCTCTGATGTTTGGTGGCTACCCACCAACCGCCATCGGTTACCCACCAACCGCCATCGGTTACCCACCAACCGCCATCGGTTACCCACCAACCGCCATCGGTTACCCACCGGCCGCCATCGGTTACCCACCAACTGCCATCGGTTACCCACCAACCGCCATCGGTTACCCACCAACCGCCATCGGTTACCCACCGGCCGCCATCGGTTACCCACCAACCGCCATCGGTTACCCACCGGCCGCCATCGGTTACCCACCGGCCGCCATCGGTTACCCACCAACTGCCATCGGTTACCCACCAACCGCCATCGGTTACCCACCAACCGCCATCGGTTACCCACCGGCCGCCATCGGTCACCCACCGGCCACCATCGGTTACCCACCAACTGCCATCGGTTACACACCGGCCGCCATCGGTTACCCACCAACCGCCATCGGTTACCCACCAACCGCCATCGGTCACCCACCAACCGCCATCGGTCATCCACCAACCGCCATCGGTTACCCACCAACCGCCATCGGTTACACACCAACCGCCATCGGTTACCCACCAACCGCCATCGGTTACCCACCAACCGCCATCGGTTACCCACCAACCGCCATCGGTTACCCACCGGCCGCCATCGGTTACCCACCAACCGCCATCGGGTTACCCACCAACCGCCATCGGTTACCCACCAACTGCCATCGGTTACCCACCAACCGCCATCGGTTACCCACCAACCGCCATCGGTTACCTACCAACCGCCATCGGGTTACCCACCAACCGCCATCGGTTACCCACCAACCGCCATCGGTTACCCACCAACTGCCATCGGTTACCCACCAACCGCCATCGGTTACCCACCGGCCGCCATCGGTTACCCACCGGCCGCCATCGGTCACCCACCGGCCGCCATCGGTTACCCACCAACCGCCATCGGTTACCACCAACCGCCATCGGTTACACACCGCCGCCATCGGTTACCCACCAACCGCCATCGGTACCCACCAACCGCCATCGGTTACCCACCAACCGCCATCGGTTACCCACCAACCGCCATCGGTTACCCACCAACCGCCATCGGTTACCCACCAACCGCCATCGGTTACACACCGGCCGCCATCGGTTACCCACCAACCGCCATCGGTTACCCACCAACCGCCATCGGTTACCCACCAACCGCCATCGGTTACCCACCGGCCGCCATCGGTTACCCACCAACCGCCATCGGTTACCCACCAACCGCCATCGGTTACCCACCAACCGCCATCGGTTACCCACCAACCGCCATCGTAGGGCGTATTGGACACTCCGAATTTTTTTTTTCGTTACGGCACCCCCTGGGGGGCGGAGCCCTGCGGACCGTCCCGCTGGAAGGTCCGCCGGGCAGAGGGACACCCGCGTCACCGCAGCGGCGGCCCGGGAGCGGCGGGGGGTGGGCCGGTCTGGAGGCCGCTCTCCCTGGGAACGACCCTCCAGGGCCCACGTTCCGGGGGCTACAGGGAGGGGCTGTGCCATGCGGACGGGCCTATCGAGGCATGCGGGCGGGGGGGGGGGGGGATATGGGTGTGACACGGCGCGGCGGCCAACGGTCTTGTTTGTGCGGTGCCGGCGTTCCCGGCCATGGCTCCGGTGCTCTGGTCATCTGCAGCGTGTCCCGGTGTTGCACACATGACGCGGATGATGTTGCCCCCCCCTTCTCAACGCCAAACGAGGTACGTTTCCGGTACGTCTCACGGACCTTTTGGTGAAAGGCGCCCGGGGCCTCAGGCTCTTGACAAGCGTTTCCCTCATTCCTGTGCACTGCAGGTGCTGCCTGTGCACTGTTGTGCTGGTGTCCCGCCCACCAACACCACCACACGTGATGGCTCACATGGGGGGGGGGGGGGGGGGTCCACACCGCACGGCGTGTGTCGCAGGTCAAAGTGCTGGACGCGGCGGACGGGAACGCGGTGCTGGGCAAGGCCTCCATCCTCGTGGAGCGCATGTTCATTGCGGATTGTGGTATGCCAGCGCCCTGCCCCCTCCCGCTTCCCAGGGCCCTGGCGGGGGCGTGTCCCTCCCGCAGCCCCCGCCATCCCTTGCACTCCCTTCGCCGGGGGAGTGGCTATGATGCCACCCCCTGAAAGGGGCCCCACACAGGGGCTGGCGGGGTTTCGCTTGGGAGGGGGGGGTCGATGGAGCATAGAGCCCCCCAGAACTGGGGGGGAGGGTTGGGAAAAGGGCTCAATTGACAGGACCATTGATCAGTTGTTATGAACTCTGGCGTCGAAGGCGCCGACAATTTTTTTGAGCATTGAAAATGGTCCATTTGTTCTCAGCCAAACCCGAGGCAAATGATGGCTTTTCTGAACCCCCGCGACTCGCAGAGTCCGAAAGTCCCATTTCCATTTTTTGCGGAATTTTGGGTCCGGGTCACCTCCGAGGCCCTGGGGGGTCAGTCTTGGTAGGATTTGGGGGGGGGTCGATTGCCCCCTTGTTTTGGTGGGGGGGGTCCTAGCCAGAGGGGCTGTACCCCCCCCCCCCCGCCCTCCCCAGCCGAAAGCCCGCCCACCCCAGGACCAGCGGAGGCACACACAAAACATGTGGATTGCGGATCGTGGGGTCCGATGGTCGGCGTCTGCCCGATGCGCGTGCGTCTGCGGCCCCGCGGCGTGCCTCGCCCATGCCCGCACATCTACTGCACGACACCCTCGATTCCACGGCCTGCCCCAGCGTCTGACCACAATGGAAATGTTTTATTTTTGGTTTTTGTTGCTTTTTTTGTGCTTTGATCTTGTCCCCTTTGTTGGGGTTTGCAGGGATGATGTCGCATTTCCGCCCACTTTTGGGGCTGCCGATAAGAGGCCAGGGTGGGCGCTGCACTGAAACCCAAATACCCCCCATCTCGGCTGAAACACCAATGGTCACCTTGAAAAATATCCTCCTTGCACCTTCCAGACCCAAAGAGGCGGGGTAGAGTTGAGGAAATGTCAGGTTTTGGTGCCTGGAAAAAAATTGCGTGCGAATTTTTTTCTAACCCCCCGCCCCCCCTCCCCCGGCCACCGCAAGGCACACCGGCCGTCGCGGCTGTCAGAACGCAGCGAGACCCAACACAGCACGCGAAGGGGGACGAGCACGCGACTGGTCCAGGGCGCCGTAACGAAACCGCCACCCGTCACACACCCGGGGGGGGGGGGGGGGGGCAGTGCCGCTGTTGTTGTGGGGCTGCAACCCCCAACCCAACGTGCAGCGGTGCGGAGGGCGGTGTCCCTCCGGAAGTGGGACCGCGGGGCGGCGCATGGTCTTGGTCAACGGTCCTCCTGCGCTGCAGGAGCCCGGCGGTGGTCCGTGTGGTGGGGGGCGGGGACTTGTGGGGGCCGATGCAGCGCTCGCCCATCGTCCCTCGAGCGCTGGCGCCCGTTGTTGCGTCTGCGGGGCCGCAGGGGATGTCGAGTTTTCAACTGCGGGAAGGGGGGGGGGTCGATAGAGCGCCCCAAAACTGAGGGGGGGGGGGGGTCAGGAAAAGGGTTTAATTGACAGGCCCATTGATGCACTCTGAAATCTTTTGGGGGTATTGAAAATGGTCTTTATTTTTCCACCAAATCCGAGGCAAATGATGACTTTTCTGAACCCCCGCGATGCGCTGATTCCGAAAATCCCATTTTCATTTTTTTGCCGAATTTTGGGTCCGGGTCACCCACGGGGCCCGGGGGGTCCATCTCGGTAGGATTGGGGGGGTGGGGGGTGGGGGGGTGTCGATTGCCCCCTTGTTTGGGGCTGTATCGCCCCCCCCCCTCCCGGAGACCAAAGCCCGTGAGGCGTGCCCGCGCCCCCTGTGCAGTGACGGTGGAGAAGGCGCTGCAGGTGTACTGCGAGGACCGGTGCTCGGGGACCGTCGTGCTGTCCTTCGAGGCGGAGTACCCGGACGACGACGAGGACATGCCGCGCATGAAGGTCGCCGTTAAGAAGGCCCACCTGGACGCCCCCCCCACCGTCAGCCCCTATGTCCACCTGACGCTGTCCACGGAGGTGCGTCTTCTGGGGCCGTGGGGCGAGGGCCTGTGGGAGGGAGTGCACGGGGCGCCGCCGCACGGGGGGGGCAGGGCATGGGGGGCCCGGTCGCCGGCGGGAGGGTGTTGGGGGGGGGGGCAGGTTGGCTTTTTTTTAGTTTGCGAAGAACGGCCCTTAAGGACAGCCCCCAGTGACCGCCAACTGCCAACCGCCAACCGCTGCCAACCGCCACCAACCGCCAACGGCCACCACTCGCCAACCGCCGACCGTTGAAGTAGAGGAGGTCCCATGGCCTTGAAGCCGAGAGCGTCCCCGTGAACGTTCGTTTCTGTCGGCGTTACGAAGGTCTCACCCCCCTCCCCCCCTATGGACAGCCCTGGGGCTGCCCCCCCCCCCCTCCCCCCCACACACACGCTGCGGCCAAAACCCCCGAGACGGTCCCCTTGGCCCGTGTTTCCGGGTCGTGGGCCGGGGTCGTGGTGCTGGAGGCCCACGGGCACGCGGTGGTACCGCAGAGGCCGGGGGTCCGACCAACGAGACCGGGGGGGGGGGGGGGGGGCATGAAGGGGGCGGGGCACGGGGACAGGGCCATGCGGGCACACAGACCTCTGTGCTCTACACCCCCTCCGGACGATGGCAGTCCCCCTGCCTAGACCCCTGTGGTATGTACCCCCCCCCCCCCCTCTTCAGAGGGGCCGGTCCTGGAGGCTCCGGCTTTGGTGCCCTTTGGCTTTGGGACGAGACCCGCCGCGCCGTCAGGGACCGGCCCAGCGCTATTCCAACCGCTGCCGTCGGTGACTCGCCCACTGCCACTTCAGTGTCATGGAGGCCGACCATTTCTGTTGCTGCACTGGGGGTTGTTCCATCCGCCCCCCCGGACGGCCCCTGCGGGGGCCCCAGCCCCCCCCCCCCCCCCCCCACAAGACCAAAGTGACTATAGATTGAAAAACCGAAATGTACAACCGGGAAAATCGTGTTGGGCCATTTTTGGAACACAAAATTCTGCCCCCTCCTCCCCCGCGCAAACCCCATTCATCCCGGAATCCAGGAACAAAAACGCTGCACAACAATACAATTCAACTCAGCGTATTGCCAGGGCTCTCTCTGGCCCAGGGGGTCTGGGGGCCGGGCGGGGCAGGGGGTGTGGGCAGTGCCTGCCAGGCCCCCGCGGGGCCCTTGCCTCGCGTCCCCGTCTGATCAGGCCAGCGAGTGCAGCCTCCACGTGTACCTGACCGCCTGCGGGTTTGGGCGCCCGGGGGCGGTCCAAGAGGCCCGCCGCAAGTCCATCGTGTCCGAGACCGAGGTCAAGGGCCCCATCGCTGGCGACCTCTCGGTGCGGATCATGGAGGCCAGGTCTGTGGCAGACGGGGGCATGCGGGTGCGTGGGGGCCTGCGGGCAGGGGGTTTGTTAGGGGACAAAAAAAATTTTCGTTAAAAAAACTGGTCTTCGCCGAGTAGCACTTTGTCTCCAACCGCCGTTGGTTACCCTCCAACCGCCGTCGGTTACTCTTCAACCGCCGTCGGTTGCACTCCAACCGCCGTGGGTTGCCCCTTAAGTGCCATCGGTTGGAGCGGTGCAGATTTTGCTGACCACCGGACACACCCGCTTTTTTTCTTTCGAATTAAAGACCCCCTGCGTGCGGGTCCTGGTCTACCCGGGACCCTCCGCGTCCACGTGGGTGTGGGGGTGTGCGCGCCTCCAAACCTCAAAGCGGCAACACAACGGCTTTGTTCTGTATGGCCCGAGGAGGTGTTTTGGAGACCTGCGCCCTGTGACCGCCGTGCCCGGCTGTGCTCCCGTGTCATCCACTGCGGAGGTATTGGGCGTTGGTTCATTGGTTTCGCTCCCGCAGCGCGGGTGGGCATCCCACGCGGTAGTGGTAAGGGGCCGTTCCCCCGAGGTGGTCGCGCTCGGATGCCTCACTCCATTGAAGAAGTATCCACGGGGTCCTGGGTGATCCCCATCAGAGGCAGTCCATCCTCATCACAGCCGCCACGGGCACCGGCATCAACGTGGTCCCGGGTGCTGTGAACCCACCGCCGCTGACAACGGGTTGTGGGCCAGAAGGTGGTGACAGCATGATTCTGCCTTCGTCGAATGCCGGGCTGCCTGCCAGGCCTGCAAGTGCCTCCGAGCAACAAGGGGAACAAGTCCGTACACCCGGAAGTACCACATGCTCACTCAACCTTGATGGCACCCCCCCTCCGTATTGTAGATACCGACTATAAACGCGACTTTCATCGCGGAACGAGCGTGGCATGGCACCGGAAGGGCCGGTGCCATGCCACGTTGAAGCCTGACGAAGCATGTTCGGTTTTGTGCCAATCGCAAAGTGTGCAGTTTCGGTTCTTCGTGAACTAGGTGCCTGGCATGCAAGTGGGGCATTGCTCTGCATGGTGTTTCCGGGTACTTCAGCGCATGAGGGAATGGTTTGCCCCTTGCTAAGCAGGGGCACGCGGGGGTGAACTGCCACCAATCCCCACGTTGGGTGACCAATGGATCAGGTGCGGAGACCCTCCCCTGACCCCCTGCCCCTTCCCTGACAAGGCTCAGGCCAAGCCCTCAACCCCAACGAACCCTCAGCCTCTTGCACCCAACGTGGGCCCCGGCCCATTGGAGGAGCATGCGGGGGAGCCAGGCAGTGTTGTTGCTATTGCAAGCACCTCGGCTCCGATGCTTCGCGTGCTTATGGTTGCATGCACGTGGAGGGGGTATGGGTATGGGTATGGGTATGGGTATGGATGGAGTGATTGCATCGAGTACCCGGTGAGCACACTTCGGTTGCCTCTTCGGACTGCTGCGGCATCCGGGGACCGCTGCTGCTGTAGCCGAAGTCTCGTGGAGACCGTGACTGCCAAGCCCTATTTCTTCCACTTGGTCTGGCAGTGGTGGGGCTGCCCCATCCAGATAGCACCTTCCCAGGGGGGTGGCGGTCCCTGGTGGTGGAGGCCCCCTGCTCAGGCCCATCTGACCCAGTCAGGGGAGGAGCGTGGCTGGAGGGAGGGGGCCTGCACGTGACTAGACCCTTAATTCATGAAACTTGATGCAACTGGCTTCCACCGGGCAGACAGTAGCTTGTTGCAACAATGCTCCTCGATGTTTGGTCATCCGGTTGGGATGCCCAAACAAGTGAGTTTAGCCCACTTTGAATCACCTCTCTACCGCCTCCCCAGCAATGCCAAACAACCTTCAAAATGGACCATTTGGGGCCCATGAGAGGGTCCGAAAATGGTTAAAAAGGCACTTTTCCAACACCGATGGGATGTGGGACGCAAGTGGTACCCGCCTGTTTGCACCCATTTTCGTCCATGGACACAATTCAGGCCAAGGCTCCACATTCAAGCCATCTCCATGGCACTGGGAGAGGGGTGCATTAATGCAAAGATGGATGTCGTCTTTGCAAATGCCAAGCGCGCAGCCGGCCTTCGTTCGGCACTTGCCCCCCACTTTGCTGCTCTGTTTGTTGCCGGAAGCATGTGAGCACATGTATGAGAGCGTGTGTGTGTGTGTGTGTGTGTTTGTGTGTGTGTGTGCGCGCGCGTGTGTGTGCGTGTGTGCGTGTGTGCGTGTGTGCGTGTGTGTGTGTGTATGTGTGTGCGTGCGTGCGTGCGTGCGTGCGTGCATGTGTGCGTGCGTGTGTGGCCAAGCCGGCCACAGTGGCCCTGGGATATGCACTGGTGCGCCACCACTCAGGTATGGGAGTAGCCCACCTCCAGCCCAGTGCACTAGATAGCGCGTGGAACCTAAAGTCAGGACCTCCCCTCCTGTCCCCGCGCCTTGCGTACCTAGCTTACTTGGCAGGTATTGTCACAGGCGCTCTGAGCAACGCCCGTCGCTGGTGCCATACATGCGCGGGGGAAATGTTGTCACTGGGCACATGGTTACAGATAGCTCTGCTGAGCGGGTACCAGCAAAAACAGGTAGCCCGCGCAGCACACTCGGCTGTCACCAGAGTGCTGGCCACAAGCTCCAACACCCCGGCACAAACAGTGCGATTCATGTACTCCCACCTCCCTATGCCCCAATGCTTTCACCTAACGTTTTGCGCCGCCTAGATACGTCGCCAGGCACTCTGGGCGGGGGACAAGTACAACAGCTGTTTTCTCCCCCCTTCCTTGTCTCCAACTGGGATTTCGGGACATTGGTGCTCTGACTGGAACCTCCTACACTCCCATGTCACCACAGTGCGCCACCCTGACCACGTGTGTCCACAGTGGGAGGATGTGTGTTTGTGAGCAGGTGCCTACACCTGTCTCCAGAGATTTGTGCCGCGATACGAGTGGACATGTAAGTAGCGCTGTAGGCAGTTAGTCCCAACCTCACAACCCTAGGCTAATCAGGGCCAATCAGTTAGAGGTGCCAGATGATAACTGTGCTTCCTCAAACTGTACTCCTGTTGCAGAAAGGACCTTGCCTACTTTTTGTCTTCAATGGCCCGATGAGTTTGTTTTTGGTGATCACTGTCGTGCCCGCGTACTCTCGCCCTCAATGACGGTGCGCTTCCGCGGTTTCGTCCTCTGATCCCCTTCACCAAGTGTGTGTGTTTTAGCAACAGGAAAGACCTTCTGTGCAGCTGCAGTGGAAGACGCAGCTTGTGCAGCCCAGGCAGCGTGGGCAGGGCACGCTCTTGTGGGCACCTTACGGACCTCAATGGGTTTTGTGTTTGCTGTTGTTGCTGCGGGCAGGGGAATACCGTCAATGGAGTGATTGTTGTTGTGTGCACCCCCGCACCCATTTGCAGGCACCTCATGGGCTTGGACGGCGAGACCCTTGCCAGCAATGTGTTTGTGCGGCTGTGGGTGGGGGAGCGGAATGAGGAGACACTGGTGCAGACTGCGGTATGTGGGGCATTGAGGCTTTGTGTGGTGTTGGGGGGGGGGGGGCGGATTTGGCAGGGGGAACGGGCCCCAACCACCGGCACCTGTTCTCCACGGCGCACCGCAGAGCGACGGTCTGTTGCAGTGCAATGCCCAAACTGGCCGGTCCACTCCGGGATCTCATGCGGAGGGTGTACCGATGCAACGAATGCCTCAGACCTGTGACTACTGCCCCGGGGGAAGAGGGCCGTGGCTTTGGAGTCCCATGCCAACACTGCCACGAACATAACGTAACGGAGACGAGGGGGAGGGGGCTGCGGCTCAACCCATGCACGGGCGCATGGAGGCGTGGCCCGGGCCATATCTGTGGCCCATGCCCTGCCCGGGCAAGTGGAGGCAGGCGTCATGGCGTCTTTGGACCGATGTTGGCAGGCGTCACAGTTGGTCACACGTGCACCCCCCCCCCCATCCCCCCCCCCAGGCCTCTGGCCCTGGCGTAACCCGGTAGACAAGGCCCTGTTGTTTTGGGGGGGGGGGTGCTGGCAGGAGCAACGTGGACGGCGCCTGGGGCCCATCCTCGCCAGCCCAATCCGCAGGCCACCCGAGAGCGGCCCATGCTGCACACAGGATTGCCTGCAGGACGAGGGGCATGTGCTGGGGCCGGGCACGGCGTGGAGAGCAGTGCGGGACTCCTCCATCACAAAGGGCGTCGCGTTTTCAAGTGCGGGGCGGTCAATAGAGCCCCCCAAAATGGGGGGGGGGGTCGGGAAAAGGGCTCAATTGACAGGACCATTGATCAGTTGTTATAATTATTACGAGCTCTGGCGCCAAAGGCGCCGAGAAGTTTTTTGGGCATTGAAAATCATCCTCTTTTTTTTTTTTTTTCACCAAATACAAGGCAAACGATGACTTTTCTGGACCCCCTCGATGCGCTGATTCCAAAAATCCCATTTTTCATTTTTTTTTTTGCCGAATTTCGGGTCCGCCTCACCTTTGAGCCCGGGGGTCAGTCTTCTCCCGGCCCGGACCCGACCCCCAAAGGGGGGGGGGGGGCTCTACGGACCCCAAAATGGTTGTACGGATCAATGGGTCTCGTGGACACCAGAGATGTTGTTGTTGGCATACGGCAGGACATGAATGTTTGTCTTCACCACATGTGTCATACCCCTGGGCCGCCTACCCGACCGTTCGGAGGTGCCGGACAAAAAGGTGCTCGGTTTGGATCTATGAAGGGGCTGAGGAGGGGTACAACCCCTGAAACGGTTCAACACCCCCTCGGCCCAACAGCCGCCCCTGTGATTCAGGAGGTGGGGCCTGGACTTGGAGGCCTTCAGAGGGCAGCCACTGTTCGGCTCTCACACGCCGGGTGCGCAGGGCACCGGATGGTGCCGCAGGAGAATTGCGCGGGGCAAAGCTGCGGTGGCCTTCCCTGGGGCTTGTCTTGACTTGCGTCTGCACCGAGACCCCGCTACCGAAGGAAGGCGGGCGGCCATGCGGTGCTCTTGGGGCGTTGGGATGGGGTGGGGAGAGGGCCCTGGAGGCGGCGACAGAGACCCCGCGGACAGCCACACACGCGTGTTCCAATCAGACGCCCTCTGCCGAGCGGCCAACGCCGTGGGAGGGACCCCCGGACGACGCACATCCGCTTCCGACCGAGTCCCACTGGGCGGCGCAGTGCGCACCAGTGGTCCGGCGTTGATGGAGAAGTGTGTTGGGGCCAGGCCCATGGCTTTGTGGCGACCGTGACCTATGCCGGGGGGAGGGGGGGTGAGAGGCCCAAACAACACTTTGTGGACCTAAAGCCGAGCTCCAGGTGCGGGCGAAAGTGCATTTTTGTGGCTGAGGAGAATGAGGAAACGTTTTGTGATGTGTGTGGGAGGGTGGGGTCAGGCAGTGGGGCCCAGGCTGCCATTCCTCCCCTCCCTGCGCCCCCCCCCCCCTCCGCCTAGGAACGGTACGCTGTGGCCTGGGCGGGGCAGCCTAGGAGGACGCCCCCCCCCCTGGGACCCAACCCTTGTTTATGCAATCAACAACAGTTTAATACACTGGGGGTACCCCTGGTCTTCCTTAGAACTCACTGAGACTGGGTTGGACGCTCGCCGACCCCCAAATGGAATGACTGGATTTCTGTGTGCCTGCCCGGTGGGGAAGGGATGCACAAACATGAAACCCCCCCGGCCCAGACCAAAGTGACCAAAGTGGGAACCCACGAAATCACGTTGAAGAGAGGTTGTTAGATCAAGCCCGGGTGTGGGCCGTATACCCCCCCTTTTGGGGGTTTCTTCGCGTATCTGCTATCACCCAATGGGGGATCTCGGGTGTCCAACCCCTTGTAGAATCACCGTTTTGGGAGACAACATGATTCCCCAATGAATTTTTCGATTTTGAGCCCTCTACCCCCCCCCCCCTCCCCCCGTACTTGGGTGCCGCTTTTGTTTTGTGGTTTGTGAGTAGGAGGATCCGAAAACCGGTCTGCCAAACGGCCGGGGGTGCAAAACGGACGCCGTGCCGACGGACCAGGCATTCGATCCCACGTCCACCGAACGCCGGGCGTGTGGCTGATCCACTCCACCGCTGGGCTTGAGCACACCCTGCTTGCCCCCCATCGCTTGTACATGTATGCGCGTGTCGGTGTGCGGCCCCGGGGCGCCCCCCCTCCCGCAGGTGGCCCCGAACCTGGACGTGCTGACGTGGAACGAGGAGTTCTCGCTGCCGGTGATCAACAACCAAGTGGAGGCGATGGTGGTGGAGTGCTGGGACAGCAGCAACGGGGTGGTGACCTGCCTGGGCAATGCGGCGGTGGACCTCGACAAGTTGGTGCGCGGCGAGCCCATGGACACGTGGGCGCGCTTCCCCCACGCGGGCGAGGTCTGTGGGGAGAGGCGGGGGGGGGGGGGCAGGATGAGAAGGGGAGGCGCCTGCTTTGGGCTGGCAACCCACAGCACTTGACCTACCCCCACAGGGGGGGGGTGTCGCCGGTTGCTATATGACTTTGATGATGTTGCCTCCCTTCCCACGCAAAAAGGACCCATTAAAGGGGGGGGGGGGCGTATAATTGCAGCGGGGCAAATAATTGCAGGGGTTTGGCAGAAAAACTCGTAGTCTGGAACAATTGCATGCCAAAGCTAACCAACACCAAAGACAGGACAAAACACGAGACAGGTGGTAGCAGAACTCACATCCACCGGCACACAGTTGTGTTAAGTTGTCCTTCTTCTTCACAAACATCGCCAACAGCAACACCAACAGCAACCTGTGCACCCCCAAGTTCAACCGCATTGTCGCTGTCCGACACTGAGACAGACGATGCATACTCGTCATCAGACATGACACCACTGCAGCACAGGGACAGTGAATAATTGCGGGGGGGGGGGTAATGATGGCAGGGGTCCACAGAATTTTACAACGCCCTGATTAATTGCGGCCACCCGCAATTATACGCCCCCCCCCCTTACTACATCTCACAGACCTTTTTGCGAAAGGCGCCCGGGGCCGCTTTCCGGCTCTTGACAAGCTTTTCTTTCCCTTCTTGTGAACTGCAGGTGCTGCCTGTTGTGCTGACGTCTCGCCACACTTCACGTGACAGCTCACACGTCACCGTACGGGGGGGGGGGGCTCAGCCCGCACACGCCGCTACCCCCCCCCCCGTATGGACCCCCCTCCGCCCCCCCCCCCCCCAGATCAGAGGGACCATTGTGAGAAGAGATTTACCATCGGGAAACTCTGATTGGGCACACACTTCTGCCCACCCCCACCCCAAGGGACGCATGCGCCCCTTGACAGACGGAAAGACGTCTTGGGCTGCCCTGCAGCTCCGGAGGAGGTTCTCAAACCGCTTTTCTTTGCTCTGTTCTGGTTTGTCGGTTCCCAACGTCCGTGTGTGTGCGTTTACTGCAGAAATGCGCCTCGCCTTGAACACTGTTTCTGTCTTTGTTTTGATTGGCCTGAGGAGTAGCTCCGCTTGGGTGATTTCAATCCGGTAGCTCGGCTTGGGTCATTTCAATCCGGTAGCTCGGCTTGGGTCATTCCAATCCGGTAGCTCCGCTTGGGTGATTCCAATCCGGTAGCTCCGCTTGGGTCATTCCAATCCGGTAGCTCCGCTTGGGTCATTCCAATCCGGTAGCTCCGCTTGGGTGATTTCAATCCGGTAGCTCGGCTTGGGTCATTTCAATCCGGTAGCTCCGCTTGGGTGATTCCAATCCGGTAGCTCCGCTTGGGTGATTCCAATCCGGTAGCTCCGCTTGGGTCATTTCAATCCGGTAGCTCGGCTTGGGTCATTTCAATCCGGTAGCTCCGCTTGGGTCATTTCAATCCGGTAGCTCCGCTTGGGTGATTCCAATCCGGTAGCTCCGCTTGGGTGATTTCAATCCGGTAGCTCCGCTTGGGTGATTTCAATCCGGTAGCTCCGCTTGGGTGATTCCAATCCGGTAGCTCCGCTTGGGTCATTCCAATCCGGTAGCTCCGCTTGGGTGATTCCAATCCGGTAGCTCCGCTTGGGTCATTCCAATCCGGTAGCTGGGCTTGGTTCATTTCAATCCGGTAGCTCCGCTTGGGTCATTTCAATCCGGTAGCTCCGCTTTGGTGATTCCAATCCGGTAGCTCCGCTTGGGTGATTTCAATCCGGTAGCTCCGCTTGGGTGATTTCAATCCGGTAGCTCCGCTTTGGTGATTTCAATCCGGTAGCTCGGCTTGGGTCATTCCAATCCGGTAGCTCCGCTTGGGTGATTCCAATCCGGTAGCTCCGCTTGGGTGATTTCAATCCGGTAGCTCGGCTTGGGTGATTTCAATCCGGTAGCTCCGCTTGGGTGATTTCAATCCGGTAGCTCCGCTTGGGTGATTTCAATCCGGTAGCTCCGCTTGGGTGATTCCAATCCGGTAGCTCCGCTTGGGTGATTCCAATCCGGTAGCTCCGCTTGGGTCATTTCAATCCGGTAGCTCCGCTTGGGTGATTTCAATCCGGTAGCTCCGCTTGGGTGATTTCAATCCGGTAGCTCCGCTTGGGTGATTTCAATCCGGTAGCTCCGCTTGGGTGATTTCAATCCGGTAGCTCCGCTTGGGTGATTCCAATCCGGTAGCTCGGCTTGGGTCATTCCAATCCGGTAGCTCGGCTTGGGTCATTTCAATCCGGTAGCTCAGCTTGGGTGATTTCAATCCGGTAGCTCCGCTTGGGTGATTTCAATCCGGTAGCTCGGCTTGGGTGATTTCAATCCGGTAGCTCCGCTTGGGTGATTCCAATCCGGTAGCTCCGCTTGGGTCATTCCAATCCGGTAGCTCCGCTTGGGTGATTTCAATCCGGTAGCTCCGCTTGGGTCATTCCAATCCGGTAGCTCGGCTTGGGTCATTTCAATCCGGTAGCTCGGCTTGGGTCATTTCAATCCGGTAGCTCCGCTTGGGTGATTTCAATCGAGTAGCTCCGCTTGGGTCATTCCAATCCGGTAGCTCCGCTTGGGTCATTTCAATCCGGTAGCTCCGCTTGGGTCATTTCAATCCGGTAGCTCCGCTTGGGTGATTTCAATCCGGTAGCTCCGCTTGGGTGATTTCAATCCGGTAGCTCCGCTTGGGTCATTTCAATCCGGTAGCTCCGCTTGGGTGATTTCAATCCGGTAGCTCCGCTTGGGTGATTTCAATCCGGTAGCCCGGCTTGGGTGATTTCAATCCAGTAGCTCCGCTTGGGTGATTTCAATCCGGTAGCTCGGCTTGGGTGATTTCAATCCGGTAGCTCCGCTTGGGTCATTCCAATCCGGTAGCTCCGCTTGGGTGATTCCAATCCGGTAGCTCCGCTTGGGTGATTTCAATCCGGTAGCTCGGCTTGGGTGATTTCAATCCGGTAGCTCCGCTTGGGTGATTTCAATCCGGTAGCTCCGCTTGGGTGATTTCAATCCGGTAGCTCCGCTTGGGTGATTCCAATCCGGTAGCTCCGCTTGGGTGATTCCAATCCGGTAGCTCCGCTTGGGTCATTTCAATCCGGTAGCTCCGCTTGGGTGATTTCAATCCGGTAGCTCCGCTTGGGTGATTTCAATCCGGTAGCTCCGCTTGGGTGATTTCAATCCGGTAGCTCCGCTTGGGTGATTTCAATCCGGTAGCTCCGCTTGGGTGATTCCAATCCGGTAGCTCGGCTTGGGTCATTCCAATCCGGTAGCTCGGCTTGGGTCATTTCAATCCGGTAGCTCAGCTTGGGTGATTTCAATCCGGTAGCTCCGCTTGGGTGATTTCAATCCGGTAGCTCGGCTTGGGTGATTTCAATCCGGTAGCTCCGCTTGGGTGATTCCAATCCGGTAGCTCCGCTTGGGTCATTCCAATCCGGTAGCTCCGCTTGGGTGATTTCAATCCGGTAGCTCCGCTTGGGTCATTCCAATCCGGTAGCTCGGCTTGGGTCATTTCAATCCGGTAGCTCGGCTTGGGTCATTTCAATCCGGTAGCTCCGCTTGGGTGATTTCAATCGAGTAGCTCCGCTTGGGTCATTCCAATCCGGTAGCTCCGCTTGGGTCATTTCAATCCGGTAGCTCCGCTTGGGTCATTTCAATCCGGTAGCTCCGCTTGGGTGATTTCAATCCGGTAGCTCCGCTTGGGTGATTTCAATCCGGTAGCTCCGCTTGGGTCATTTCAATCCGGTAGCTCCGCTTGGGTGATTTCAATCCGGTAGCTCCGCTTGGGTGATTTCAATCCGGTAGCCCGGCTTGGGTGATTTCAATCCAGTAGCTCCGCTTGGGTGATTTCAATCCGGTAGCTCGGCTTGGGTGATTTCAATCCGGTAGCTCCGCTTGGGTCATTCCAATCCGGTAGCTCCGCTTGGGTGATTCCAATCCGGTAGCTCCGCTTGGGTGATTTCAATCCGGTAGCTCGGCTTGGGTCATTTCAATCCGGTAGCTCCGCTTGGGTGATTTCAATCCAGTAGCTCCGCTTGGGTCATTCCAATCCGGTAGCTCCGCTTGGGTCATTTCAATCCGGTAGCTCCGCTTGGGTGATTTCAATCCGGTAGCTCGGCTTGGGTCATTTCAATCCGGTAGCTCCGCTTGGGTCATTCCAATCCGGTAGCTCCGCTTGGGTCATTTCAATCCGGTAGCTCCGCTTGGGTCATTTCAATCCGGTAGCTCCGCTTGGGTGATTTCAATCCGGTAGCTCCGCTTGGGTCATTTCAATCCGGTAGCTCCGCTTGGGTCATTCCAATCCGGTAGCTCCGCTTGGGTCATTTCAATCCAGTAGCTCCGCTTGGGTCATTCCAATCCGGTAGCTCCGCTTGGGTGATTTCAATCCGGTAGCTCCGCTTGGGTGATTTCAATCCGGTAGCTCCGCTTGGGTCATTCCAATCCGGTAGCTCCGCTTGGGTGATTTCAATCCGGTAGCTCCGCTTGGGTGATTTCAATCCGGTAGCTCCGCTTGGGTCATTCCAATCCGGTAGCTCCGCTTGGGTGATTTCAATCCGGTAGCTCCGCTTGGGTCATTCCAATCCGGTAGCTCCGCTTGGGTGATTTCAATCGGGTAGCTTCGCTTGGGTGATTTCAATCCAGTAGCTCCGCTTGGGTCATTCCAATCCGGTAGCTCCGCTTGGGTCATTCCAATCCGGTAGCTCCGCTTGGGTGATTTCAATCCGGTAGCTCCGCTTGGGTGATTTCAATCCGGTAGCTCCGCTTGGGTCATTCCAATCCGGTAGCTCCGCTTGGGTCATTCCAATCCGGTAGCTCCGCTTGGGTGATTTCAATCCGGTAGCTCCGCTTGGGTCATTCCAATCCGGTAGCTCCGCTTGGGTGATTCCAATCCGGTAGCTCCGCTTGGGTGATTTCAATCCGGTAGCTCGGCTTGGGTCATTTCAATCCGGTAGCTCCGCTTGGGTGATTTCAATCCAGTAGCTCCGCTTGGGTCATTCCAATCCGGTGGCTCCGCTTGGGTCATTTCAATCCGGTAGCTCCGCTTGGGTGATTTCAATCCGGTAGCTCGGCTTGGGTCATTTCAATCCGGTAGCTCCGCTTGGGTCATTCCAATCCGGTAGCTCCGCTTGGGTCATTTCAATCCGGTAGCTCCGCTTGGGTCATTTCAATCCGGTAGCTCCGCTTGGGTGATTTCAATCCGGTAGCTCCGCTTGGGTCATTTCAATCCGGTAGCTCCGCTTGGGTCATTCCAATCCGGTAGCTCCGCTTGGGTCATTTCAATCCAGTAGCTCCGCTTGGGTCATTCCAATCCGGTAGCTCCGCTTGGGTGATTTCAATCCGGTAGCTCCGCTTGGGTGATTTCAATCCCGGTAGCTCCGCTTGGGTCATTCCAATCCGGTAGCTCCGCTTGGGTGATTTCAATCCGGTAGCTCCGCTTGGGTGATTTCAATCCGGTAGCTCCGCTTGGGTCATTCCAATCCGGTAGCTCCGCTTGGGTGATTTCAATCCGGTAGCTCCGCTTGGGTCATTCCAATCCGGTAGCTCCGCTTGGGTGATTTCAATCGGGTAGCTTCGCTTGGGTGATTTCAATCCAGTAGCTCCGCTTGGGTCATTCCAATCCGGTAGCTCCGCTTGGGTCATTCCAATCCGGTAGCTCCGCTTGGGTGATTTCAATCCGGTAGCTCCGCTTGGGTGATTTCAATCCGGTAGCTCCGCTTGGGTCATTCCAATCCGGTAGCTCCGCTTGGGTCATTCCAATCCGGTAGCTCCGCTTGGGTGATTTCAATCCGGTAGCTCCGCTGGGTCATTCCAATCCGGTAGCTCCGCTTGGGTGATTTCAATCCGGTAGCTCGCTTGGGTCATTCCAATCCGGTAGCTCCGCTTGGGTGATTTCAATCAGGTAGCTTCGCTTGGGTGATTTCAATCCAGTAGCTCCGCTTGGGTCATTCCAATCCGGTAGCTCCGCTTGGGTGATTTCAATCCAGTAGCTCCGCTTGGGTCATTCCAATCCGGTAGCTCCGCTTGGGTCATTTCAATCCAGTAGCTCCGCTTGGGTGATTTTCAATCCGGTAGCTCCGCTTGGGTCATTCCAATCCGGTAGCTCCGCTTGGGTGATTTCAATCCGGTAGCTCCGCTTGGGTCATTCCAATCCGGTAGCTCCGCTTGGGTGATTTCAATCCGGTAGCTCGGCTTGGGTGATTCCAATCCGGTAGCTCCGCTTGGGTCATTCCAATCCGGTAGCTCCGCTTGGGTGATTTCAATCCAGTAGCTCCGCTTGGGTCATTCCAATCCGGTAGCTCCGCTTGGGTCATTTCAATCCAGTAGCTCCGCTTGGGTGATTTCATCCGGTAGCTCCGCTTGGGTGATTTCCAATCCGGTAGCTCGGCTTGGGTGATTCCAATCCGGTAGCTCCGCTTGGGTCATTCCAATCCGGTAGCTCCGGCTTGGGTCATTCCAATCCGGTAGCTCCGCTTGGGTGATTTCAATCCGGTAGCTCCGCTTGGGTGATTCCAATCCGGTAGCTCCGCTTGGGTCATTCCAATCCGGTAGCTCCGCTTGGGTCATTCCAATCCGGTAGCTCCGCTTGGGTGATTCCAATCCGGTAGCTCCGCTTGGGTCATTCCAATCCGGTAGCTCCGCTTGGGTCATTCCAATCCGGTAGCTCCGCTTGGGTGATTTCAATCCGGTAGCTCCGCTTGGGTCATTCCAATCCGGGTAGCTCCGCTTGGGTGATTTCAATCCGGTAGCTCCGCTTGGGTGATTCCAATCCGGTAGCTCCGCTTGGGGGTCCATAATTCCAATCCGGTGCTCCGCTTGGGTGCATTTCCAATCCGGTAGCTCCGCTTGGGTCATTCAATCCGGTAGCTCCGCTTGGGTGATTTCAATCCGGTAGCTCCGCTTGGGTCATTCCAATCCGGTAGCTCCGCTTGGGTGATTCAATCCGGTAGCTCCGCTTGGGTGATTTCAATCCGGTAGCTCCGCTTGGGTCATTTCAATCCGGTAGCTCCGCTTGGGTGATTTCAATCCGGTAGCTCCGCTTGGGTGATTTCAATCCGGGTGCTCCGCTTGGGTGATTTCAATCCGGTAGCTCCGCTTGGGTGATTCCAATCCGGTAGCTCCGCTTGGGTCATTCCAGATCCGGTAGCTCCGCTTGGGTGATTTCAATCCGGTAGCTCCGCTTGGGTCATTTCAATCCGGTAGCTCCGGCTTGGGTGATTTCAATCCGGTAGCTCCGCTTGGGTGATTTCAATCCGGTAGCTCCGCTTGGGTCATTTCGATCCGGTAGCTCCGCTTGGGTGATTTCAATCCGGTAGCTCCGCTTGGGTCATTCCAATCCGGTAGCTCCGCTTGGGTGATTTCAATCCGGTAGCTCCGCTTGGGTGATTTCAATCCGGTAGCTCCGCTTGGGTCATTTCAATCCGGGTAGCT
Organism: Eutreptiella sp. 'Long Island Sound 2002'; assembly: GCA_964036045.1. Lineage (NCBI taxonomy): Eukaryota > Euglenozoa > Euglenophyceae > Eutreptiales > Eutreptiaceae > Eutreptiella > Eutreptiella sp. 'Long Island Sound 2002'. The sequence continues at coordinate 146,697,859 of OZ038378.1, forward strand.
CCGCTTGGGTGATTCCAATCCGGTAGCTCCGCTTGGGTGATTTCAATCCGGTAGCTCCGCTTGGGTGATTTCAATCCGGTAGCTCCGCTTGGGTGATTCCAATCCGGTAGCTCCGCTTGGGTGATTCCAATCCGGTAGCTCCGCTTGGGTCATTCCAATCCGGTAGCTCCGCTTGGGTGATTTCAATCCGGTAGCTCCGCTTGGGTGATTCCAATCCGGTAGCTCCGCTTGGGTCATTCCAATCCGGTAGCTCCGGCTTGGGTGATTTCAATCCGGTAGCTCCGCTTGGGTGATTCAATCCGGTAGCTCCGCTTGGGTGATTTCAATCCGGTAGCTCCGCTTGGGTGATTTCAATCCGGTAGCTCCGCTTGGGTGATTTCAATCCGGTAGCTCCGCTTGGGTGATTCAATCCGGTAGCTCCGGCTTGGGTGATTCCAATCCGGTAGCTCCGCTTGGGTGATTCCAATCCGGTAGCTCCGCTTGGGTGATTTCAATCCGGTAGCTCCGCTTGGGTGATTTCCAATCCGGTAGCTCTGGCTTGGGTGATTCCAATCCGGTAGCTCCGCTTGGGTGATTCAATCCGGTAGCTCCGCTTGGGTGATTTCAATCCGGTAGCTCCGCTTGGGTGATTCAATCCGGTAGCTCCGCTTGGGTGATTCCAATCCGGTAGCTCCGCTTGGGTGATTTCCAATCCGGTAGCTCCGCTTGGGTGATTCCAATCCGGTAGCTCCGCTTGGGTGATTCCAATCCGGTAGCTCCGCTTGGGTGATTCCAATCCGGTAGCTCGGCTTGGGTGATTTCAATCCGGTAGCTCCGCTTGGGTGATTCCAATCCGGTAGCTCCGCTTGGGTGATTTCAATCCGGTAGCTCCGCTTGGGTGATTTCAATCCGGTAGCTCCGCTTGGGTCATTCCCAATCCGGTAGCTCCGCTTGGGTCATTTCCAATCCGGTAGCTCCGCTTGGGTCATTCCAATCCGGTAGCTCCGCTTGGGTGATTCCAATCCGGTAGCTCCGCTTGGGTCATTCCAATCCGGTAGCTCCGCTTGGGTGATTCCAATCCGGTAGCTCCGCTTGGGTATTCCAATCCGGTAGCTCCGCTTGGGTGATTCCAATCCGGTAGCTCCGCTTGGGTCATTCCAATCCGGTAGCTCCGCTTGGGTGATTCCAATCCGGTAGCTCCGCTTGGGTCATTCCAATCCGGTAGCTCCGCTTGGGTCGATTTCCAATCCGGTAGCTCCGCTTGGGTCATTCCAATCCGGTAGCTCCGCTTGGGTCATTTCCAATCCGGTAGCTCCGCTTGGGTCATTCCAATCCGGTAGCTCCGCTTGGGTCATTCCAATCCGGTAGCTCCGCTTGGGTGTTTCCAATCCGGTAGCTCCGCTTGGGTCATTCCAATCCGGTAGCTCCGCTTGGGTGATTCCAATCCGGTAGCTCCGCTTGGGTCATTCCAATCCGGTAGCTCCGCTTGGGTGATTCCAATCCGGTAGCTCGGCTTGGGTCATTCCAATCCGGTAGCTCGGCTTGGGTCATTCCAATCCGGTAGCTCCGCTGGGTGTATACTCATAGCGTTGGTCATCGTAGATTTCCTACTCGAGTACTATGCTCGGCTTGGGTCATTCAATCGGTAAGCTCGGCTTGGGTCAGTCTCAATCCGGTAGCTCGCACTAGGGTGATTT